>BPUM01000189.1:0-280104 GCA_020521455.1 Prunus kanzakura
TTGCTACAATTACCACTGAAATTCGAGGAATGCATAGCCTAATGGACAAAAGAGAGAGAGAGAGAGAGAGAGAGAGAGAGAGAGAGGGAAAACCAACAATGTTTGGGATGGTATCAAGGAGACTTCGAACTTGGATAATCGTGCTCGTTACAAAGCACTTGGGCTGGTTCATAAGTTGGGAATGAAAAATGCATTCATGAAAATGTTACCTGAAGAGCGCTCGGAGTGGATACCATACAATATGGAATGAGTGTGGTTCCTTGAGATTATGTTTACCATTTTAGATTATGTTGAAACTTTGGTTTAAACTATTAATATCTTGTTGGTTTAACGTATTTTTAAGACTTCGGTTTGGAAGTATATACCATTTTGGAGAAGTGTTAAGACTTTATTAGGTTGGAATTTGTTGAACTTTGTCTTTTCATTAATGGTATTTTATTTTAATCTATATAGTTATTTACAATGTTATATGAATTTCTCCGCAAGGTTGCACAATTTTCTTGGCTTGTGCAGGGTTGCACAATTGTCTTTGGATGTATATGGTTTGCAGGGTTGCACCATCATCTTCTACCTTCATTTCACACACACACAAATTGACTCTCTTTCTCTGTCTCTGCAAAAATTCCTATCCTTAACCCTAAACCTGAAATTCCTCCACCCATGGATCGTGTCACATGGCGAACCCAAGTCCTCTCGAATCATCTCAACCAACCTTCTATGTCCTCGCCTCTCTCCCCCAACCCATGCGTCGGCTTTTCTCCTCCTGAGCTCTCTGAGCCCTTCGAATTCGATACCAAGGAGATGCGCAAGCTCCTGGACGCCCACAATCTTGAGGACCGGGACTGGCTCTTCGGGCTGATGAAGCAGAGCAAGCTGTTCAATCCCAGAGAGGCCGGTGGCCGAGTGTTTGTCTCGCCTGACTACAACCAAAGCATGGAGCAGCAGAGAGAGATGACCATGAAGCGAATTGCCTACTTGTTGGATCGTGGGGTTTTCGAAGGTTGGCTTACGGAGAAAGGGGTCGAAGCTGAGTTGAGAAAGCTTGCGTTGCATGAGGTTATTGGGATTTATGATCATTCCCTTGCTGTGAAGCTCGGTGTCCAATTCTTTTCGTGGTGTGGGAATTTGATTTATATCACATTTGTTTTTGCTTGTTTTATCCTTCTTTTGGTTGCTCAACACGACTCGTTTATACTTGTACATGTATTTTTTTCGTTTTCTGAGTATGGTGGCGTAGTCCATCTTAACAGGGGTAAAGACTATTGGTTGCGTTACATTTTATTGAAATTGAAAACAAATTTGTCAATGAATTGAAGCTTAAATTGTCACTTTCGTGCGATATGAATCAAATTGAGCCGAACATAGAGGGGGGTTGGGGAGGACCACAAGAAAACTGAAACTGAAATCAAACACCAAGCAATTGAAGTTGAATGGCATTATTTTTTATTGAAAGGGTGAATTTTTTATTTGGTATAATGGGAACTAACCTTTGACCTCTACAAAAATGGCTAATTTGTTGATTTGGTTGGAATGTCAAGGAAGGAGTTCATTTATTATTAGGTTTTATGTTCATTGATGAATTTCAGGGGTGGGTCCATTCAGTTTTTCGGCACAAAGGGCCATCACGACAAGTGGCTGAGGGACATCGAGAATTATACAATCAAGGGTTGCTTTGCAATGTCAGAGTTGGGCCATGGGAATAATGTATGTTGAGGTTGTTCAGTCAATTGGTCTGCCTTCTCAGGCCTGTAGATGGATGTTTGCATGCTCTTTTGCTAAGTTTTCACTGATGTTTTCAGGTTCGAGGAATTGAAACAGTCACCAATTATGATTCAACTACTGGAGAATTCGTCATTAATACTCCTTGTGAATCAGCTCAGAAGTATTGGATTGGAGGAGCAGCTAATGTAAGGATCACCCTTTTTTTTTTTTTTTCCTCTCTGTCTTTTTTATAATGCAAGGATCACATTAAAAAATGTGCATTTTGTTTAAAAATTTATCGCCCTTAATTATACTTCACGTCACTGCTGAATTCCTTATAAAGTTCCTCCTCCTGTGCTGTCTGTACACTGATATAGTGCTTTTGTTGTTGATGCTTAGCATGGCACACACACAATAGTCTTTTCACAACTCTATATATCTGGGAAAAACCAAGGTGTCCATGCTTTTATAGCCCAAATCCGGGATGCAAATGGTAACATCTGTCCAAACATTCGTATTGCTGACTGTGGTCATAAAATTGGGTTAAATGGTGTTGATAATGGTCGAATATGGTAAGGTTCAAGTTTCTAGTTTTCATTTCATTTCACTATTAATGTCAATTACAGATTTCTGTAAGTTTCAACAACGTGTGACTTAGAGGATTTAGAAATGCGTTTTCAGGTTTGACAACGTTCGAATCCCCAGGGAAAATTTGTTAAATTCAGTGGCTGATGTTTCTCCAGATGGGCAATATCTGAGTGCAATAAAAGACCCAGATCAGGTAGTTCTATTCAAGATGGATATATATGTCTTCCTTTTGTTTAGCAAAAGAAGTTCTCTCCTTTTATTATTATCCTCTGTTTTTTTCTTGTCATTCAGAGATTTGCAGCATTCTTGGCTCCATTAACATCTAGTCGTGTAACGATAGCAGTTGGTGCAATTTACTCATCACAGGTAATTGAGTGAAAATTAATTATTCTTGCGTCTACATATTTTTAGGGTTAGGGATTGCAGATATCTCTTACAAGAATTTTCATCATTGATAGAATTATTTATTTCCCTCTGATCAGATAAGTTTAGCAATAGCCATAAGGTACTCACTGACAAGGCGGGCCTTTTCTGTTACGCCAAAAGGGCCTGAAGTCCTATTGCTCGACTACCCTAGTCATCAACAGCGGCTTTTGCCTCTTCTTGCAAAGACGTAAGAATTCTGTAGCATTTTTCGTGTCTCAGTTTAATAGGAACTTGTTGAAATAACAGCTTTTGCATGAGTCAAATCAATACTGTCAGTGTAATATCATTGGATTTTCATTTCCAATTAAATTCTTATTCCCATCACAGTTTCTATAATAGATTTCATGCTCTTAGATGGTGGATACAGTCAACTTACTAGTGTATTTCCTACTATTGTAACAAAACTGATGGTTCAGACAAATTCCCGAAGTTGCTTTATTTTTGGTGTCACATGTTTTAAATAAAATTAGTAAATAATAGATATTTTTCTCCTAGATCCTGTGCTTCCTGATCCCTTCAGTAAAATTTGGTACAAATGGTCAACTATTGGTGGTCAAATTATTGGCACTGTGAAATGTTGTTCCATTAAGCATATAAGCCACTTTTTTAAAATCCTGTGTTCTTACTAATATTCTAATATTTTAATTCCTCATGTGCTTCAGGTATGCTATGAGTTTTGCTGCAAATCACTTAAAAATGATCTATGTTAAGCGGACGCCTGAATTGAGCAAAACCATCCATGTTGTTTCTAGTGCATTCAAGGCTACACTGACCTGGCATAACATGCGAACTCTTCAGGTCAGGAACTGGAATCTAAAATGCAAGTTAAAGTTATTGTTATATTTGGCCTTGCTGAAAGTTGTTGACATAAATATCAGGAATGCCGCGAAGCCTGTGGAGGGCAAGGTCTGAAGACTGAAAACCGTATTGGTCCTCTCAAAGGTGAATATGATGCGCAGTCCACTTTTGAAGGGGACAACAATGTTCTGATGCAGCAGGTAGCGTCAAGTATTATAGTCTTCTTTTCAAAATGCAATGTCTTTTCTGTTGAGATATGAATTGCTAGCAACTGAAGAAATTTTTCTCAAAAATAAAATAAAACATCTGATGTGAGCTGTGGTGTGTGCGAAACTTGTTTGATAATAGAATTTTGACATGTACTTAACTTTAGAATAGGAATGGCCTTCTTGGATGGACACTATTTTTTGCATAAAACAATTTTAACATGTGTGTGTGCAGTGGCAGATCCAGGATTCAAAAGCCAAGTAGGCGAAACTTAATTACCTTAAAAACTCGACGGTACAAGTGAATTTTATTCATAAAAATAAAAAGATACACCTAGTACCCCGGGGGGAGGGGGGGGCGCGGCTTCGTAATGAGCCTTACCCTCAAATATGCATATCTATATATAAATAAAAGCTTAACAGAAGCGTTGTACTAAATGATGACCCATAATTCTTTTTCTCAAAAAAAGAGAACAAAATCTTTGTTTTCTTAGGATTCCGATTGTGATCCGACATAATAAAAGATAACCTATTTAATCAAACATCACAACCAAAAATCAAACAAATTCTCAATATGTGATCCAAAGAAAACTGAGATTATGAAACAAATCATGAAAACTTCAACGACTAAGCGCATATGCCTCTGAATTTTTTGGAGGTTTGATCCTCTCAATATGCGTAAATTATCATCAAATTATAACATTACAAGATTTCTATCTAATAAATTATTGGAAAATGAAAAGGAATAAATATTTTTAATTTAAATTATAATTATTTTGTTAGATCATGTTCCTCGCATATGCCTCTAATTATTGGGAATGTGAATGGCTAGATCGTGTTGCACAATTATTAAAGATTCCCCATCTCCAGAGACTCATTTTGCAAGACCAAGACTAAAGTCTTAAAATGAAACTGGAGTTGCTCTGTAGTTTATGTTTTTGTTTCAGCATAACAAAAGCTAACTCCAAGGATCAAATATATTGAAAAACTTAAGCTGATTCTGATTTGTTATTTTTCCTATTAATAAACAAAAATGTGTACCTGAGTTAAGATAATCTTCTAGTTCTGAGATCCAGTCAAGCATTTTTTACTCTTTTGTTTTTTTGAAGTATAATATAAGTGGGCATGGCCCATGGGGTTGGAGTGGAGAATGTCAGCTGGGCTGGAGCATTTGAGTTGATATTGCTTTTATTGTTTCTGTTAAATGAGAAAGTTTGAGTGGGCTGGGCTATTGTTTTTGTTAAGGAAAAACATTTGAGTGGGTTGGGGTTGAGTAGGCAGAAGAGATATAATTGTATTAAGTATTGGGTAATATTTGGTTTGGCAAAAAATGGAGTAGGCGGCTGCCTACCCTGCCCTTAGGGTTGGACCGCCCCTGTGTGTGTGTGTGTGTTTGTGTGAATACATATATAACACAAATGCGAAACGTTTTCTTGCCTATAGGTTCAGTGAACACCACGCTCACATCAGATAACTGAAATTATAAACTTATCATCCTCTGTTTTTTTAGCTAGTTTGTGTAACTGTTTTGTTATAAACTTAGAAATTGTCACTATACCCGTCATTTTTCTTTGTTGCCCAGTTAACATGCAATTATAGAGCGGATCAACCCATGAATCATAAATGTTTTTGTAATTTGAATCTCCTCGGGTAATATTTTATTTGAGTAGGGAGTAAGGATATACTTATCTAAGGTTTAATGGACCTATGGATAAATGATGGCGATGGTCCATTATATAAGCCTGATAAATTTTGTCGAAGATTTAATGGACGTAGGGATAATTGGTGGCAATATTATAGTCTCTGACAAGAAAAAGGTATTGTTTGTGACTTGTACCATTCATCAGAATTCTATCTAAAGCAGTGGAAATTTTTGGGTTTTAACTCAGGTCAGCAAAGCACTTCTTGCGGAGTATATAGCAACTCAAAAGAGAAGTAAACCATTTAAAGCTTTGGGATTAGAACACATGAATAAACCTTGCCCTGTCATTCCATCTCAACTTACAAGTTCTACCCTCCAGAGTAGCCAATTCCAGGTGATCTAATTTTTTTCGAACACTTGGTGCATCTTCAAATCCTATTGGATGCGTTGCTTTTTACATTAGTTGATCAATAAACTTTAAATATTGTAACTTCTTGTCTACATCAGATGGATGCATTCTGCTTAAGAGAGCGAGATCTACTGAATCGCTTTGCTATGGAAGTGTCCGAACGTCAAAAACAAGGAGAAAGCAAAGAATACTCAGTCATTATGGTGAGCGGTGTCTTCCCTTCACTAGAACTACTCTACTCTTTCTCTCTCTCTCTCTCTAGACTCACAATTTTCTTCACTTTTTCTTGTACCAGAGTTATCAACTTGCCCAAGATCTGGGCAGAGCTTTCTCAGATCGAACAATATTGCAAACCCTCATAGATGCTGAGGCAGGTGTACCTTCTGGTTCATTGAAGGTAATTCCTAGCAACTGTTTTTGACATTGTGTCTGACATGACACTTGTTGATGATTTAGTCTGAAGATCTGAATCTCCTATGACTAAAGGAGTAGGATATGTTGTCATAAATTGGCTTTGAGTGGGAGATGGGTTGGAAAGGGGTTTAGATTCATAGATGGGAAATAGAACTTATGCTCAGGTTTTATTGTGTCTGAGTCAAAAAAAAAAAAAAATCATGCCTCATGTTCCATCAGAAATCAACAATCTGCCTTACTTCTTTTGCAGCCTGACTATTGAGTTAACAGGAGAATTAAATTAGAGTTTCTTAGTAGACTGTCTATATTGAAGTTACTTTCCCCATTGTAATGTTTGGAATACTTTCCTGTATGAAATGTCTGTTACTAATCAATTTCCAGAAGCTATAAAATTATTTTGAGAAGGTGAATTAAATCCAGTTATTGATTACATATTTGTTTCGGCTGCAGAATGTCTTAGCTATGTTGAGGTCCATGTATGCATTGATTTGCCTGGAAGAAGACCCAGCGTTCCTCCGTTTTGGGTACTTATCAACTGATAATGTTGCTGCTGTGAGGAAAGAAGTAGGGGGACTGTGTGGTGAACTGCGACCACATGCACTTGCCTTGGTCAGTTCCTTTGGCATCCCTGATGCTTTTTTGAGTCCTATAGCTTTTAACTGGATTGATGCAAATTCGTGGTCTTCAGTTCAGCACTAGCACAAGTCTCAGTTTATCCCTCCCTCATACCTCATTTTTAATTGAAGAAAACACATTTCATGTGCGGAACTATTAGAATTAGTTGTGTAATAAGTAATCCTGTATGTAATTTAATTTTATAAATTATAGATGGCATCAACTCCAAAATCATTTAATAATAAATGTGTTCGTTCTTTATATTTTTCATCACATCAAGTATGATGAAGCAATTTATGCTGTTCCAACTACGTCAATCAAACCAAACTATCATGACTCTGTCATATGAAGTATTTAGGATTCTGTCGAATTTATCACGCAGCTTGTAGGTTTCCCCTTTAGTCAATGGGGTTCAAAAAGTTGCAAACTTGGAATCAAACTTCCATGCATGAAATTAAACTATTGTGATTAAAACGAATGGGTTAGTTGGATTGGTTTGGTGTGCTCCCAAGTGGTTATGGGTTCAAGTCTACATGGTACTCGTGTGTGTTAGTTTTCCCCCACCCTCTCTCCCCTTCCTAACTTTGGCAACAACAAAAACTATTGTCATTAAATTGTAATAATTAATAAAGTAGATGTATTTACCTTAGTGTTTAAAATCAGCAAAGCACCCACAAGTGTAGTAGTTTGGAGCTATTGCTTCCCCAGGAAAGGTCCTGGGTTCTGGTTCGAGTTCTAGCATCCGTGTAGTGTGTGTGAGTTTAGTATGTTATGCCCCCTCTCAATAAGAAATGTCCTCAAAAAAGAGTGTTCAAAATCATAATATAGTCAAATTTGTCTGGTAAGTACATAGGACATAGCAGAGAGAATGGTTGGTAAGTATTATGATTTTGCATTTTCTAAGACCAAACGCTCTCCCACTTTTTCTTTTTCTTTTTTGGCCCAAAGTTAGGAAGGTGGAGGTAGATTTTTTTATACGTATCAAAGTGTTATGAGGGTTCAAATCTGAGACCACTACTCTGCAAGTACATACTGTTTTTCACTATGCTAGACACGTTCGCAAACCATCTTTCCTAATATACAAATAATGAGAGATTCTCCAATAAGTATTTTATGTTAAGGATTGGTTAGACACTTCTAATCTTGGGTGTTGGATTGCATTCATTAAATGTGTTGGTAGTCTCTTAGATGTAATCCAACAATCGAGATTAGAAGTATGTAACCAATCCTTAACTTAAATACTTATTGGAGAATGCCCCTACAAATAATATTAGATAATTATACAAGCTAATGAGAATGAGAGTTGGCAGCTATGTTGCACGGACACGGATACAAGGACACGAAAACACAACACGGCGACATAACGACAAGGAAAATCTCAAAAAACTAGGACATGGACACGGCTAGGACACGACAATTAAAATAATAATAAATCCTACTAAAATTATAATAGTATATACCTATATTAAAAATAATTCATACTCAATACTTCAATGTCATAATACAATAAAACAAAACAAAGTACTCATATTCATAATTTATACATAATAATTAATTCACCACAAAATATGATTGAGCATGAGAGGAGGCCTCATTTGAATTAGCATTACTCATCGTTCCCTAAACACAATAAAGCACTATATACATATTTATTAACACACAAAACGATTTCCGACCTCATAAAATAAGAATTGGCTTAGCATTAAAAAAAAAAAAAAAAAGAAAAAAAGTGAATGAATTACCCACTCAAAAAGATACTTCCCGCACGACCAAATTGTTATCAATATCTTTAATCAACCAAAATGTTTGGGCCTAATTTCCACGCGCCAGCCCATTTGGGTACTGGGCCATATTAACAACATGAGTTTGGACTTTGTTTTACCAAAATTGGAAGTTAGCCCAAGATGTTTAAGAAGCCCAGACCTTTTCAAACTAATTGCAAAATAATTTTTCACAGGTTAATTACCATTAATAGTGATTTAATTTGAAAAAGCCAAATTTAAGTGGTTTAAATTATACCCAGCTTCTAGTTTTTTCCAAGGGCTCAAGGTTTGGTCAATCACCGTTGATTAATTCAAAGATCAGATCAGCAGATAAAGGGGAGGATTTTTCTTTCCACAATACCCACGTGATCCCAATTACAAGACGTCAATAGGAGAAAAGGGCAAAGGATATGCATGGGAGTTGGTAGAAAGGTGAAATCAAAAACCACTCCCCATAACCATTAAATGCCATAAAAAGAAGGCCAAGTTTCCTTCACATACTCATGAGGGTCTCATCAGCACAAACTTGATTTACAAGAGACGAACAAGAAATAAGAGAGTTGGTTGTCAAAAGGTCACTCTTGATGGGGGCTTTTCTCGTTAGAATAACTACTACCCTTTTTCGTTGGAGTAGAGAAACCTCTCAGCGAGTGTCCTCCAGATATTAAGGAATAATCACCCATGTTGATTTCATATAAGTATAGAAGGATGTGAACTAAATCAAGGACAGCAAAACAAATCCAATCAAAACAAAAGACTCTCAGTCATACTGACAAAATCAAGCAAGATCACACGATCTCAAAAGTTTTCAAACTCTGAAGCAATCAAGCTCCATGGTTTGTAAAAGCCATCCAGCTTATGAAAAAATAGGCAGAACTCAAACTTCTGACTTCAGTTCAGCTCAAAGAAGAAGTTCACAAAGGAAACGAGATTTTTCTCTCGTTACAAATTTGGTTCAGAACAGGTGAATTAAGTGGAGTTCGGGGTTTTCATAATATGAAAACCTCAACAAATTTCCAGAGATATCTTGATGTCTTAGAATCACCAGAATAGCCCTTGGGTGATTCACAGTTAAGCAGAATAGGTACTAAAGTGTAGTTCCAGACCAGCAATGGCCAATCCAGCCACTTCCAATCTAGTCAAGACTAAAGAGATCTCAATTCTGTCCACTCGATAAGCCTCTCCATGACTAAATTTGATTAAAGCTCTGTCAATCTCAACATTGGTATCGATTTCCAGCTGATCCCCATTAGTTGAAGTGCTGACGTGCAATTCTAGCACAGATATATCCAATCCAACTTGAGTCACAAACAACAATCCAAGCAGAAATCGAAGCCCAATGTTCTGATGTCCTTCCGGACTTGGCATTTCTCTTTTGTCTAAATTGTGTAATAAACAGTTTTCTTTGAACTAGTTTTAATTTATTTTCAACATTCATTTTTGGCTAGACTTACTAGTTTTACTGTGAGAAATTGTAAAGTCATCACCCGTCTGAGGCAAGAAAAGAACTTACTTGGGAGATATTCCTCATCCAAATTCACAATCATTGGATCAAAATCAATAGCTTGCGGCGCAAGTTATTACATTTCATAGTCTGTTAAGGTTTTTAACCGTTAACAGTGGCGCGCTCGCACACAAAAAGAAAGTTGACTTATTGACCATCAATGGTTTTTGGGTCAATGGGGAACTTTACCCTATCACCATAGGAACTACATCAAAACGGGTAAATCACAAAAATATCAGCTCTACTACAAAAAAATATTTAAACAAAAAATTGAAGCCAGAAATCTGATAAAACTGATTAAAATAAAAATAAAAATAATAAATCAGACCCTCGCCTCACCTAGAGCAGTTCGTAAGCATTTATTGATGTTTTGACTTCAAATAATTTAAAATAAGATGAGAAGAAAGAATATGTGGAGAGGGAGAGAAGAAAAGTTGGGTATTTTCATGAAAGATGCAGCTGGCTGGGAGAGAAGAAAAGCCCACTTTTTAAAACTATTTCAAATATGCTCACAACTGTTTCAATAACTATGTTGTGAGCCTAGTTTTTGTTTTAAAATTTCTAAAATGGTCCCTGTAGTGTCTTGACTTTTGTTGATCGAGCTGTGTCCGAGGTGTGTAGGGTTTAGGGTGTGTCCACGTGTCCGCGTGTCACTTCGAGGCTTCAGCCTGATTGAATGTACGTGCTGCATAGGTTGGCGGCTGGGACTTGAAAAGAACGAAACACTCTCTCTCCTACTCTGGCAACTCCGAAAGACTCAACCACTTCTCAAGCCCAAATCCCTCAAAATCAAAATCGCCGCTATTCACTTTGGGGATTTCATAGTGCCACGAGATCTTAAGCATTTTTGAGAAACAGGAGTTTAGAATTAGAATGATGGAGATGAGCTGTGCTGAGCACCACAATTACGCTGCGGCTTCTCAGTTTATCACTCTCACAGTTGGGAGGGTGTTGGGGGCGTTGAAATTGGAGTCTACGCCGATAAATACAAAAGGGTATGAGGCATTGTTGGGTTTGGTGGAGAATACATCTTCTGGGGATAGCTTTGATTTGTATTATGAGTTGTTTATGCACAACGAAAATGCTTTGGAGATATTGGAGAGGTTGGGCTTGGCTTTTGATGCCCTGAAGAATCAGCTTTTTGGGTATTTGCACCAGTTTGTGGGAAACCAATTGTTTGGCAACGGCAATGCAGATAAAGTAGCAGCACCTTTGCAAGAAGATCAAAACGGAACTGCATTGGTATCTTCTTCAACATCAAAAGCTATGAGGTAAAGTTCCAATGACCTTTTGTAATAAACAAAACCAAAATAAATATCAGGTCCAAAACAACAGTAATATGAAAGATCTTATAATTAGAGATCTTGTAATAATTTTCTTACTATAAAAGAAGATCTATGTTGCTACTTTAAAACTTTCGTAGCTAATGTCAGTGATTTGTTGACAAATAATTTTACTTGTATTTTTCAGATGGCAGAATGCTGCTCAGCCACAGGACCACAAAGCACAGATTTCAGATCGTTTTGTTGACAACAACTCAAGGCTCAAGATTGCAATTGTTGGTTTTGGAAACTTTGGTCAGTTCCTCGCTAAAACAATGGTACGTCAAGGCCATTTAGCTCTAGCCTACTCTCGATCGGATTGCACCGATGTGGCTCAAAAATTAGGGGTTTCATACTTCTCCAATGCAGAGGATCTTTTCGAAAAGCTTCCAGAAGTAGTACTGATTTGTACTTCCATTCTTTCAACTGAGAAAGTCCTCAGGTCATTGCCATTGCAAAGGTTGAAGAAGAATACTTTGTTTGTTGATGTTCTTTCCGTAAAAGAATTTCCAAGAAATCTGTTACTTCAAAATTTGCCGCTGGATTGTGAAATACTCTGTACGCATCCTATGTTTGGACCAGAGAGTGGTAAAAATGGGTGGAATGGTCTTCCTTTTGTTTACGACAAGGTCAGGGTCGGAGGTGACGAATCAAGAGTATCACGGTGCAACAAATTTCTGGACATATTTGCACGGGAAGGGTGCAAAATGGTTGAAATGTCTTGCATAGAACATGATACGCATGCAGCAGCGTCGCAATTCATTACACACACTGTGGGAAGGGTTCTGGGAAAGTTGGGTTTGAAATCGACAGCAGTCGACACAAATGGTTACAAGACTTTGTTGAGTTTGGTGGAGACTACGGCAGGAGATAGCTTTGATCTCTACTATGGGTTGTTCCTGTACAATATGAATGCAATGGAACAGCTAAAAATGTTGGACATGGCTTTTGAATCATTAAAGAAGCAGCTTTTTAGGCGTTTGCATGGTGTTATTCATAATCAAATTTTTGAAGAAACAACAGATAAGTCTCACGTTACGCAGTAAAGAAGACATTGACCATTATCTGAAGACATGAGTGAGTTCAAATTGTTGGAGGTTTTTTTGGTTGTCCCTGCATTTTGCTGCTGACTTGGAGATGTGTTGTATCGTTTGTTAGAGTAAAATAGTAAATGGAAGCTCCATTTTGCTTCCTTGTGTTAGTTTTTTGTTTTTGGGTCTGAAAACCGCAATTGTTAGTCAACTGTATAATGTTTCAACTGACAGTGGAATTGGGATTTAAAGCATTCCTAACGTTACTGCAGTCGAAATTTATTTCAAACAAAGACGCTAAATCTACTGAGTTATTAAATCCAGTCTCATTCGATTTGAGCTTGAATCTAGTGAGTTATCAAGTCCAGTCCAATCCAATCCACTAACATTTGGTACCTAGAATTGTAGGAAATCAATATATGTTGGAGGAAATCAATGTAGAGGTGAATGATTTTTCATTTTGAAGGGATTATGACGTATAAATTATAAGGCGTTGACAAGATATCCCACCATTTCATTAGTTATTCATCTTCTACTTTTATTTTTTTGGGACGTTACCTTCATTTTCATTTCTTCCTTTAACATGCTTTAAAATATAGGGAGTTATCCTAAGGATTTTTTCTTATGCTACTCATTTGTATTCAAAGTGGCTAACTTAAGTTCTCGTCTCCCAGAAAATTACAGAAAAAAAAAAAAAAAAAAAAAAACGAATAAATAAAAACTAAAAACTCACGATACCAGCATTAAACACAGAAGGAAATAGCATTTATGTACATTATCACAAATTTACTGTAATTTTAGCGGGCTGTACACTTTACTATAATAAATTATTCGCATCATTGTCAACCTTACCCCGATGGTTAAGATCTTTCAGAAGTAGGAAGTTGAGGCAGTTTGCAACCATCTAGCTTAACGCAGGAGAACTTGACAGCATCAAGACGCTAGGTCCACTCCACCCCAAAAAGGTAGAATAACACAAACAATACGTCAATACACAGCGGAAACTTGACAAACTAGAATGTTTGATTCTTCTTACATGCAGGCAAGTTTTCCCAACTAAGTACCATAATAGTCGGTCATATTTGTGGCGATATGATTGTATGAACCACAACACTAGAGGTTTTGGTGAATGTTGTAATTTGAATTTCAGCAAAATGTACATTTCCAAAACATCAAGATTTAGGTAGTTGAGGTTGTCTGATTATGAGAAGAAAAAACATTTCCAGCATCAGCCTTTGTGCTAGCTTTCCCCTTAACATTGCTTGCATCATCTGTAGGAACCTCAGCAGTGAGCCTTCCCATCTTCTTCTGCAGATCAGCAAGCGGATCACTTGATACTTTTCCTTTGGGACTTTTCTTTGCACTGCCAAACTTGAGCTCCAACCTATATAGTGCACAGGCATCTGAGTTGTTGACCTCATATTCAAACAAATGCCACTCTCTATCACTTGAAGGCTGTGGGTCCATATAATAGGACCTTTTCTGCCCCCCAAATTCCTTCATAACCTGCTTTCTTGATTCATGCCAACCACGCCCGTTATAGTCTGGCAACGACCTCTGCTTTCTATTTCCACTCTCAAAGGCCCTTCTAGGCTTACCAAAAAATAGCCACTCCCTAATCGTTTCACCATCAAGAAAAGAAAGATCAAATAGCTCTGCAATATTGAAAGCGAATCAGTCAAAAATAAGAAGAAAACAAGCTACATCATAATGAACCAAAGAATGACTGCCAACAAGAAAAAGAAACCAAACAGAAAATATAAATAGGTTGATCGTAGTGAGAGATGCTGTAAATGTTCATGTAGGATAACGAACAAGCTAAACCAAAAAGGAAAATAAAATATTGAGAAAAAAAAAAAAAAGAGTATGCTGGCTAACCAGGAGCATTCCATGGGCATTTTAGAGTAGCAGCCCCTTCACAATTGGGGATTCCCACATCCTTCCCCTGTGTCTTAGCATTAAGTGCGGCTAAAAGTGAACTATCCTTCAAAGCAATGCCTCCAGGTCGCAAAATTGGAGGCCTTCCAAGAAGACCTTCATTTAGTGCCAAAAGAGCATGACCACTACTGCAATAGTTCTGGCACCTATTTGATGCAGGCCTGGAACACTCCCAAAAAGCACATTTTGGCCCCAAGAAAGCAGATACTGGAGGACATATATCTGGCAGGACATTTGGCACAACATCCTCTTCAGACTGCGTGATATTGTTGCCCTCAATGAAAAGCCCTTCATCTAAGTCTCCATGAAAATCAAAGTGATGATATTTTAATTGAGTAGTTAAATCTGAGTTATCAACCATTGTATTCTGCAAATTGGAAGCAGTGTAGCATTGGTCAAATCCTTGAAATATATCTTCTTCAGGTTCCTTAGAAACAAAAAATTCCTGAAAAGTTGGGAACACAGGGAGATCGTGAATAATCAATCATGACGCAAGTATACCTACCCTTACATTCTTAACAACAGCGTACTGTCCAGACTACATTCTGTGATCATACTAAAGTAAATCATATGCTCAAGTTATTCATGGTTTTTATCTTCTTTTCCACGGCCACATACTTTGGGTGAACTACTAGCATTCATAATTAATTAGATGCCAAAGCAACCAATATGGGAAGTATCACATTCGACTAAAAAAAAAAAAATTGGAAACTTGCACCAAATATCCCGAATATTACAAATGTACTTCTTCAGTAAACTACAGCTCACTTGCATTAGAGCATTATTCACCTCTTAGAATATATGAACATTAAAAATAAAGGATTTTTAGTTATTACTAAATTGATTTGAATAAGACAATTGCAAAGTCAATTAATGAAAAAGAAAAAGAACAAAAAAAATATCTGTAGATAGGAATCAAGCTGTACTGTATAAACTAATGGAAAGTTTAATCAAGTATCCTGACATCTAAAATATAGGGGTGTTAAATAAGCTACCTCTCAGAATTTATATGAAAACAGCAAGGACCATTAGCTTTAACAAATTTAATTTATAAAATAAAATAAAATGACACTGACAAATCAATGAATAAGAGCAAAACTTTTTTAAAAAATCAAATTCTAGGCACTGCAACAAAACCAAAAGCGTGAAGTGCAAAAGATGTTACAAAAAAGGATGACAATCAACAATTACAATCCAAGAAAGAAGGATGAAATCTCAATCTATTTGGTTGTCGGGAAAGGTGTATGACATGTAATAATTATCTTCATAAGTCAAAGAAATATATAGCGTCAAATTTAGCTTAAAATATCTTTTCCTTACAATCATTCCAAAACAGAATGGGAAAACTATGTTGACCAAATGACAACACATCAAGAAGAACTTCAAATGAAAAGTTAGCTGATACAGCACAACAGTCATATACACATAACATTAACAACAGGGAAAAATATACACCTCTTTAAATGCCAACATATTACTCGAATGAAGGTTTAGAAGATCGGATTCTGGCATAGATGGTGGCAATTGCTTTAACGGACTTGTTGCATCATCTTCCTCATCTAAGTGTTTCAAGACCCGAGCTAACTCCTCCTCGCAAAATGATCCAAGGCTACCACCCTACAGAATTCACATATAAAATTTTATATATCTACCTAACACTAGTTCACACAAAAGATACAGAATACAGAATAGAAAGCGGAAAATTGGTGCGGCCACCAAATTAGGAAACGCACCAGTAGAGAAGATGCTGGGGACGGCTCATTGAGTTCGGCCCTCCACTCCCGAACCATCTGATTCGCTTGTTCCACCAAGATTACAATGTCATCTGTTCCACTCTCTTTCTTGGCAGCCTGAACATTGGTGAGCATCCCTTGAAGGTCTTCCAATCGAGTCTTTGTTTTTTCCTTCAAGAGCTTGTGAGATGGAGACTCACACTTGCCCTTGGAGCCCTTGAGCATTGCTACTCTCTCCTCAAATCCCTACAAAAAAAAAAAAAAAAAAAACCCCAGAATGCATTAATTCATTGATTTCAACTAAGACAGTGATGGGTTGCTGAGAAACTGCATCACCCTGTTCAGTGTTTCAATCCCTTCCCAAAACCCAAACTCGACAACAGTGATCGGCTGCTTTTTCCACTAAGAAAACCCTAGTTCAACAAATTGCAATGAAGAAAAATTGTTCTTCTTTTCCATTATTTTCCTTCTGTTCTTTACGCATCCACCAAACAACAAATAAAGATGCCAATGCTGAATTCATGACCAGAAAATAAAACAAAAAAAACAAAATAGAAGATGACGAATTGAAGATCAAAAAATCAGTGTGGTTAGGTTAAAGAAAAAAACGGTGGTGTTGAGAAATTAGATCATGAGAATGCCCTAAAACCTAGAATGGAAAACCAAAAGCATAGAGAAGCACAGAAACTAACGCCGATTTTTCCTGAATGTTTTGCAGACTTTTGGGTTCTGACTCGTTGTAAACATGGTTTTACATATTTAAAGGCAATATATGCAATATGAGGAAAAGACATTAAAATAATTTCTAGGCAATAGACTATTCAAAAACACTTTTCATATGGATGAAGGCAAAAGCATGAACTCTGGATTCAAACGAAGACAAAATTATGTTTTCCGAATGAAGAAAGAAAAAATTACTACAATTCGACGCTCTCCTATCATAGAGAACTACAAGAATTAGTTAAAGAGATAACAGAAAATCGAGTTAAGAAAAAGAGATTTAAGGAGATAGAAGAAGGAGAAGAAGGAGGCTTACCCGTTGGAGTGGAGAGAAGATCTGCCGCCGGAAATTGTCCCGTTGGAGAGGACTGATACACGGCACTGAGACTGACAAAATTTCGAAGAAAATCGAACTAAGACAGAGAGAGAGATTTAAGGAGATAGAAGACGGAAGAAGGAGGCCTACCCGTTGGAGAAGAGAGGAGATGCAGCCGCCGGAAATTGTCCGCTGGAGAGGAGGAGCCGCTGTAATCGAGATGGAAGAAGAAGAGGAGCGACTCGAAATGGAGGAGAGAATGACCCAACCCTAAGGGGGTGTATCAATTCCAATTCAAGACTTTTTTCAAGTGAGTATTGTGTAGAGTACTCTTTTTTTTCCGGCTAAAAGTCACTTTTGGTCCATGTGGTTTGGCACCTCAACTACTTTTGACCATTTAGTTTCAATTCTATCAATTTTAACCCCATAGTTTTGTATTTGTAGCAATTCAAGGACAAGTTAGTATTTCTGTCAATTTCTTTGACGGTGCAAGAGGCAATTTCATCAATCAAAAAGCCTTGAGCATAAAAGCTCGTCTGAAACTCCCATAATTTCATATTAGGGCTTGAAATTGGTCATTTGAGTTTAGGGTTCTTCAAAAATTGGGATTAGTGGTTGAATTTTGAGCCCTAGTATGAAATGGGGAGAATTTTAGACAAGCTTTTACTCTTGGGGGTTTTGGGATGACGAAATTGCCCCTTGCATCGTTAAAGAAATTGACAAGAATACTAACATGTCATTCAATTGCTACAAATACGAAACTACAGTGGCAAAATTGATGGAATTGAAACCACAGGGTCAAAAGTGGTTAAAGTGCCAAACTACAGGGACTAAAAGTGACTTTTGGCCATTTTTTTTTTTAATAGCAAAAAGTCACTTTTGATTCTCCTAGTTTACCACTTTTATCACTTTGATTTTTGTTAATTTGGTCAATTTTGTCCTTATAGTTTCAATTTGAAGCAATTCAAGGATAATCCTCAATTTTTGTTAATTTTTGCTAAGATCTTTCAGTTGTAGAGGGGCAATTTAGTCAACAAATTGTTAAGAATTCATTCATTTCAAAAATAAATATTAAAGACATAAAAAAACAAAATAAAATCTTAAAATTTAAAAACAAAATAGGGTAATTTCACTTTACTATAGTAAAGTTTATCAACTTTTAAAGTTCGATACATTAAAAAAAACTTAAAATTGAATTTTATAATTGAATAAAAACAACTTCAAATCAAAAAAAAAAAAAAAATCCCCCTATCTTGCTCTCTCAGCCCTCTCTCCTTGCTCTCTTTCCTCTCGCCTTCTGCCCCTAGTGAACCTAGAACCGCAGCTAACCCTAAGGGTTCATAGACCCCTCTGATCCACCCCACCCCACCAACACAACCTCACAGACCCCCACTTCCTCGACCCAACCCCCAATCCCTCCTTCCCCGACCTGCTCCCTTCCGCTCTCCCTCTCTTCCTCTCTCTTACCCTCTGTTTTTCTCTCTACCCATAACACCCCCAAGCCCAACGCCATCATACAACCACCCTCCCACCAGAGATCCACCCCCAGCCCCACTCGAGACTCATCCAGATCCTCTCTCTCTCTCTCTCTCTCTCTCTCTCTCTCTCTCTCTCTCTCTCTCACACACACACACACACACACACACACACACACACACACAGCTCTCCTCTTGCAACCCATTCCCCCCATCCTCCTCCTCCCACCCCCTCAAAACCCAGAGCCCAACCAAGCCCACAACCCACCCCCAAACTCGCAGAACCCAAAACCCAACCGCAACCCCACCCCCCAGATGCAAAGTGTTAGAATTTTTTTTTCTTTTTCAATTTTTGAATTTGCACACGAGAGAGAGAGAGAGAGAGAGAGAGAGAGAGAGAGATTTTAGTTTTTAATTTTAAGTTTTTAATTTAATTAATTAATTAATACTTATTTATTTAATAATATATGTGGACCACGTGGCACATTTGTTGCCACATAAGCAATTAACAAACTTGTTAATAGAAAGACTGATGACATGTATGAAAGTGGTAAGAAAATCAACTTTGTGTATACAATTGAGATGAAAAAAAATTGAAGTATCGAACTCTAAAAGTTGGTAATTTTTACTGTAGTAAAATAAAAATTACCCAAAAAATAATTCCCACCGCACATCAGCCCCCTCCTACTCCCCCTCGCCTTGTCCATCAAACCTAGAGCATCACAATCGACCAATGTTACCTCATTTATAATAGGAAAATCACTACATTTACAGGATGCATCTGGAACGAAATTGGCATCCTTATTGCCCACCTTATATGTAGATTTACTAATAGACCTTCCAACTCTTCCAATTAGTAGCTGAACACTCAGTCACTAAAGCAATATGACCCTTTTGAATATTAAAGTTGCTTTTTTTGGACTAAACGAACACTTACTTTTTCATTTATATGTGTTATCTGTTAGCTGGGATAAGTGTCCCTCGGTCTCTTCCATTAGCTCCAGCTATGTATTTTTGGGTTTGTGTGTCTTTGTTAGATACAAATAGACTCAAGTTGCGTAGCTCTCTTTAGTAACCCAAACTCAGTTTTTGAGCAATGATTCTATTGGAGTATTGTTACTCATCTTCACAAGTGTGTTGTTTGATCTTGAGCTAGTGTATTTTGTTTTACACTACTTAGGTTTTGTTTTTATACATAGTATCAGAGCCACAAGGGTGGTAGTGGCTGTGTGGTTCATACCATTGGTGAAGAAGATCAGTTGGTGGTTCTCCAATAGATGGATTCTTCAAATCGGATTACTATGTTTGGCATAGAGCTGCTCAACCAGTCAAACTACATGATTTGGAGATCGTGTAAGTCTTATTTGGTAGGGGAAGAGTTATGGGATGTAATTGGTAGTTCTAATACAACCAAGCCTGAAGAATTGAAAAAGTGGACAAAGACAAATGCTAAGGCTAAGTTTGTGTTGAAGAGATCTATTTCTCATGGGTTCTTTGAACATATCATTAAGTAAGTCATCCAATGATATTTGGGAGACTCTTAACACACTATTCAACAAAAAGGATATTGGAAGGCTACAATTGCAAGAGAACAAATTGGCAAATTCAACTCAAGGTGATCTCTCAATTTCTTAGTTTTTCTTGAAGATTAAAAATCTGTGCTTTGATATTTCCTTGTTAGATCCAGATGAGCCAGTTTCAGAAGCACTGCGGCACATAATTCGTGGCTTAAAAAGGAGTACGCTCCTTTTGTGACATCAATCCAAGGATGGAATCAATGACCCACTTGGAAGAGTTTGAGAATTTGTTGTCTTCTCAAGAATCTCTAGCTAGTCAAATGGCTGGAGTTTCTATTTCAAGTAACATTAGAGAAGCACTCTTCACAAATGGGAAAAATAATTTCAAAACTGACAAGGTATTCAAGAAGCATGAGGATAGTTCTGGTGAATCCTCCAGTCAACAAAATAAGAAGAATTTTATATGTCTTCAGTGTGGGAAAATTGGCCATTTAAAGAAGTAGTGTTGTGTTAAACTGAATGAAGGCAATTCAATCCACGAAAGTGGTGATTCACACAACTATGTCCACGATGAAGATGAAGAGAATTGGGGAAATGTTTTCTAGTAGAAACTAAAACCATAGATGCATTGGCATCTACTAATCTTCAAGATGAATGGATTGTAGACTCCAGTTGTGGCCACCATTTAACGGGTGATGAGTCAAAGTTTTCTAGGTTGTAGCCACATAATGGAAAAGAAACCATGGTGACAGCGGACAACACAGTTCATCAAGTTGAGAAGGAAGGCACTATTATTGTCAGTAATAGAGGTAATGACTTTATCACCTTGACAAATGTATTTCAAGTTTGGGGAATGAAGAAAAATTTATTTTCAGTTGCAAATGTTGTGGATACTGGTCATTATGTTTTATTTGGACCAAATGATGTGAAGATTTTTCGGAATGTTGAGAATTTAAAGGTAGATGTTGTCCACACTGGTAAAAGGGTAAAAGATACTTTTGTTTTATCTGCATCTTCATCGTATATTGATAAAGTGAGTTGCAATGACAATGCTTCCTTATGGCATGCTAGGCTGGGGCATGTGAATATAGATAAACTGAAAGTTATGGTTCAGAAAACTTTGTTAATAGTTTACCAAACTTGACAACTTTTCCCAACAAAGAAAGTTGTGAAGGATGTCAATTTGGAAAGGCTCATCGTCTTCCTTTCACCAAATCTTTATCTAGAAGCAAGGCTCCTTTAGAATGTATTCATAGTGATTTGTTTGGACCTATAAGAACCCCTTCTTCTTTTGGTTCTACATATAAGTTCATTCTTGTTGACGATTATTCAAGATATACATGGGTTTATTTTATAAAACAGAAATCAGATGCTCTTTCCAAGTTTCAAGAGTTTAAAGAGACTGTGGAATATGTTTTTTGGCTTAAAAATTAAGCGCTTCCAAACATATAATGGAGGAGAGTTTATTTCATATGATTTCTTCAATGTTTGTCGACAACTTGGCTTGAGCAAACAACTATCATGTTGTTGGATAGATTTTGCTCTATCTATTTCTCGCAAGTGCACGAACCAATAATAGTATAGGAATGGAAGAATGAGGTCGTTCCACAGAGACTTGAATGAAAGACACTTACTACTACTACTTAGACTCACAAGTAACCCTAAGACTAAACATAATTTAAATGAGGTTGAGTTTAGTTTGTTTGGAGTGAAAACTACTAAAGGGGAATGCTTGCAAGTGACTAGCAAGTAGATTTTTTCAGAAAAATTTAGAGGCAATGAAACAAGCACTAGGGGTTCAACTTCACCATGACAATCCAATTTCAAGCTACAAGTTAACAATCATCCAAGTTGATTAATTCAATTTATGGAGTTCGTTCTTTCTTATATATGATTGTCCATATGGTGTTTGGTTTTAATCAAGTACTCAGAATACACAATTTAGCTATGGTGTTTAGTCTAAACCATGAATCTGAATCCATTAAGCTTAAGAAGAACACTGAGGAACCAAGTAAACATTTAAATATGGTGTTTGTCCTAAATGCATACCCACTCATTCACTAATCAGTTCAAGAGTCATATGGTGTTTATGCAAACTTGAACTAGATAACCAACGTTCAAATGTTAGTAGTGGCTAGCTATCAAAACAAGCATAAAGATTCAACTAAGAACAAGTGAATGAGACTAGAAAGCTAGAATTAATCAACAAAGAGTAACATTAACTTGAAAACATGAAACTGTCTTGTTAGGCTACATTGAAACCCTAGCTATGGTAATTAGTTACACCCCATTAATGGAAAATACATTTGAATCACTACAAGAAAATAGGCTTTAGTTGACACTTCATAGTTGACGTTTGTTTAAAAACCATCAACTATTCTACTAATACTTGACACTTTTTAATAAATGTCAACTATATACCGGTATTTTGTGACGTTTTATAAAAAGTGTCAATTAAAGCCCTTTATGACATTTCTTAAAAACCATCAAAGAGATCTTGTTATACTTGACGCTTATTTAAAAAAAGGCGATACAGTGGTTTGCAATATTTCACTCTAAGCGTTATATTCCCTCATCGTTCTTATCTTTTGTTTTTGTTCGAACTCGTTATTTTCCTTCGTTCCAAAACCCAAAATCACAAGCCTTAGGTTTCCATTGTTTCTTCAAGTCTGAAATTGGAAATACAAATCAAAGAGGAAAGAGTTCTGAAATTTGAAATACAACCCCTAGGTTTATCTTGATCTCTCTCTCCTCTCTTCTTCATCTCTGCAATGCCAGCGCTTCACCAAACCCAAAATGAAATCAAACACACCGAGTCTCTCTCCCCACTCGCTCCCTCTTCTCTCTTCCGATTCCATTCTTGTCTCTTGCACGCTTGCTAGATGATTCCTCTCTCCATCGGCACAACCGCTCTTCCTCATCATTAGCCGGGCTCAATCTTCTCTAGAATCTCTTCGTCGCCACTGTGACAATCTGACAGGTAAACTCTTTTATTCCTCTTTAAATGTATTCCTAAATCCATGATGAGCGAAGACAATTAGGGTTATGGTAAATGTGGCTGATTATTTTTCTTTATAAAGAAATCCCATTTCTGCAATTTGATTTTAGGGTTATCTTTGGGTATTTGATTACTATCGCAGATTTTATTTCCTTGTAAAGAAATTTGGTTTCTTCAATTTGATTTTAGGGTTATGTTTTGAGTATTTGATTATTTTCCTTGTAGATATTTTGGATGTGATGAAATTGAAGCAATCTTCTTTTTTTCTTTAAAAAAAAAAAAAAAAATTAATCCTAGGGTTTTTGTTCGAAGTAATGCCCTGCTCTAATTTAAAGGTTTATTGTTTGAATATTAGGAGGCAAGACGGAGTGTGACGCAGGTAATAGTCCAGCCTTTTCATCTTTCTTCATAATCATTGTGCACTGGTTTGATTTAGCCTTTGGTTTTGCTTTGCCTGCACTTTTGGTGTTGGTTATGTCTGTATCTTGTTGCAATTGTCTTTTCTACTGTTTCTCTTGCTCCAAAATCTTAGGTTCTTGAACAATTATTGATGATATGTGCTCTATTTCTTGCTCCATTGTAATTAGTGATTTCTATTGAAATTAGTGCTTAACACATAAAGCCTTTAGTTTTAGTTCATTTCTCTACTATTTAGTTTTAGTTTCATAAAGTAACAAGAACTTGTGCTCTGTGTTCTAGAGTAACCGTTGAATGAGATTATTTTTTAACCAACACGTGGTCTGGTTTCTACAAATTTTAGACTTTAAGTTCAATTTGCTCTAAGTTGATTATATGTCATGCACAACACTAGAATAAGAATGATTTATCTAGATTTCTTGTAATTTGCTATGCCAACGATGATGCTATGTTTGGTTACTAGAATATGTCTTTTACTTTCTATATCTTTCACTGACAATTATTAAGAGGTAGTTTTAGCTTAATTTGGATATCATTTGAGTCTTTGCTCCCTCAAAACAATTGATTGTATATTACAATAAGTGTGTTGACTTGGTAAATGTTTCGAATAATGACATCAAGAAGTTGTCTTCTTCTACCTCCCCTGTATTTCCTAGCTCAAAAAATCTGAAATCCCTTCCTCAACATTTACATGCTACCCCGTCTTTCATTTCATCCTACTTGTTCTTGACCCATAAAGTCAAATATGGGCTGTGATTTTTGTAGATTTTCAGTTTGTCAATTTTTATTTGGACAAAGCATATGTAGAAAAAGGTAAGCATTCTGATTTGGTTTAATCATCAGATCTGATGATGCACTTATTAGGCTAGCTTCAATCGTTTGGATCATAGAAGTTATTTGGGTTATATTATCTTTCTCATATAAGAATTTTACTTTATCTTAAATAACCAAGATATATATATATATATATATATATATATATACATATATATATATATATATATATATATCTTTTGGCTCTTAAGTACTGTCTGCTATTGCTTTCTCAAGAGTTTGAATGAAAGGGAAATGGGATTCGAGAATTTAAGGAATGCAAATGCTGACAATCATATAGATACATGAACCATTATCAATGTCCTTTAAACATATTTAGTATATGTGTTGCCATTAGAGATTATTAGAGGCAGCTATTAGGGTTGGGCATCAATCCGGCCGAACCGATGAAATCGGCCGAATCAAACCGAAATTACCGGTTTGGTTTGGTTTTGATTAAGAAAAAGTCAAATGGTTTGAAAACCAAACCGGACTATATATGGTTTGGTTTGGTTTGGTTTGGTTTTGAACTTTTGTAAACTGGCTTAAACCAAACCGGACCGTTTATGTGTATATTTATTTATTTTATTTTATTTTATATGTGTAATACTCTAATTAGTTAATAACTATATATGAATATTTGAATTGAGCTATATTAGTTAGTGAAATATGAAGTTTTATGACCTTTTGAGCTTTATGATGGTTTCGTACTCTAGAAGATGATTTATGTAAGAAGTAAGTTGTGAATTTGTTGGTTATAATTGGGCTAATAATGTTGAAAGAATGCAAAAAGAAAGAGAATTGGGCTTAGGCCCAAACCGACCGAACCAAACCGAACCAAACCTTCTTAAATTGGTTTGGATTGGTTCGGTTTACCTTATAATTTTTATCCAAACCGAACCAAACCAACCCGTTATATTTTAATTGGTTCGGCCGTGATTTGACGTGAAACAGATCCAATCCTGACTGTGCCCATCCCTAGCAGCTATCATCTCTGTTATATCTTTTATTCACTGTTTCATTGCAGCATATTTTTGTTGATGATAAACTTGAACTTTTAGTTTCATTGTATTCACAAAATTTGGTTTTCCACAAAAATTAAAGTGATTGGTGCAGACTTAAGATAAAAATCTAATAATTTTGGTAGTTAATTTAAAAGATTAGTACAGTTTGCATATAATTTCTAGTTTCTATTAAAATTATTAAAACCTAACTAGAGTATTTGTGTGCAATCAAATTGTGACATGTCTTACCAACATAAGTGAGCCTCTTAAAAGTTTGTTTTTAATATTATTTTCTTATAGAGCACACAAACTTGCCATGAAACACATTATTGAATGAAGCTTCTATTTGGACCAAGAATTTGCAGACAAGGTTTGGAAATTATCTCTATTTAACTGAATTCAATCGAAGTTGTTGGACCATGAAAAGAAAAAAATTTATTAGCCTATTGATGCTGCTGTTATATCTCACTTTCCATGCTAATATAATGCATTTTGCTTCAGTACTTGTCTTTCTGGTTTTGTCATCTAGTTGCTCACTCTATTTTCAATGTTAGATTATTGAATTACCTTCTAAATTCCCAATTAGTTATAGTTATGGTAGAGGCCAAATGCCACTGAGATTCAAAAATTTGGGTTAGAGCTTCTAGTTCTTTTTTAAGGTACAATAGTACACGTTGGCTAGAAACTTATTTTGGTAATCTGTTGCAGGTATTCTTGTCCAACAGCGTATGATTTGGAGGGGGTGGTCCAGAGTCGTAAATCTTTGCATCATGAGGAGGGTACAGTTCAGTGGACAGAAAAATTAAGGTCATGGGCTGAAGCTTTATACATTGTTCTGTTTGAAAGTCACAGCCAGGTTGGTGCATTTCTTAGCTATCTTAAATTTTTGTAATATACTTTTCATGTAGATACAATGGAAAAAAAGACGATAAAAGTAGGAGTTTTGATCTCTTCATTTTCAGTTTGGCAACTTTTTCTTATGTAATTGCTAGCTGCCATGAAACATTCACTTTCTTCTGTAAATTGGGATATTTTGGTACCACTATATATGTTTGTTTCGATAATTGGTGGGTTTAATTTATTTCCACTTACAAGTGTAGACGAGAATGAACCTATAAGGGTTTATAGTAGTGATGAGGCAGATCGTGATGGAAATCAACTTGGTCATGGTAACTTCCATAAGTGCTTAAGCTTGATGGATGCATAATATGTTTCAGTCGTGACAGCGTTGGAGGAGAAGCTCATAAAGTGACAAGGAAAGGTCAAACTTCTAAGTGACAATTATTTCCATGTAATTTGAGATCCACTACTTACTATTTACTAGATAGCTTTGTTACTTTCATTAGGTTTTGTTTGCAGTGTAATTTTTAATGCGTTCTCAATGTTATTTGTTTTTAATGTGTAACACTTATTGTATATTAAATTAGTCTTTCATCAAAAAAAAAATTGTATATTAAATTAGTCTATCTAATTATATTATAGTGGATGCACAATTTTTTTTTATAATAATATTACCCTTTTGTTTATTGATGGCTAAAATCCGTCAAGAAAAGAGCTGATAAGTGTCAACAAAAAGGTACGTTGACAGTTTAAAAGTGTCAAAGTTGACAATAAGTTGACGGTTTTCATTTAAACGTGACGCTTTTTAGCTGTCAAAAGAATCCTTTCCTTGATGGATAAAAAGCGTCAAGGATGTGGGTACCCTTTCCTGACACCGGCATTCCTGACGCTTTTTCAGCCGTCAGCTAATGGCTATAGTGACGCCTTTTAGGTGTCAGGAAAGGGTGTTTTTCTTGTAGTAAATCATAATAAACATGGAGAGAGTAAGACAAACCCGTGAAGAACGAATTATGTTGTTGAATAACTCCTCACAGCTTCCACCATGTATGCTGCAGCTAGAGATGAAGAGTGGTGTAGATGGTGTGGATTGTATGGATTGTGTTTGGGAAATGATGGGAAGGTGGAGGATGGAGTGATAGGTGGGAGAAGTGTATGAGGTTGTGGTTGATGAATGTTTGAGTGAGATGTGAGAGTAGTGATGGGATGGGTGAACTTCTGGGAAATGGAAGAGAGGGAGTGTCAATCCCAGGATGTGATTGATGAAAGTTTTTGGAATGGAAATGGTATTTATAGGGAGAAGGAAAGGGGAAATCTGAATTGAATATGACTTCTACCTGTTTGTGCCTAATAAATCACAGCCATGAACTGGCTGAAGGCACCTCTTTTCCTCGGCCCCCGCACTTGCTCGTAAAACTGAAACACAGCGTTTCGCCAAAGTGGTTGGCCTCCCTGAAAATAATAGAGAAAATGCCAAGGCACGATCATCTCGGCCTCGATTGCAAGCCGAGGCCGAGGCCGAGCAAAGTCACGACCAGAAGTATTAAAGTCAAATCATCACGTGATGACAAGGTCCCATGCTTCATTTAATGAGGTAGTGCCTCTGTTTATTGCAGTAAACCCACTGGCCATGAATAAGCATTTAATGCATGAGGGAAGGTGGGAAGTGACTGAAGTCAGGGTTTGGCAACAGAAAACAGAGTGATTAGACGTGGACATTCTCACAAGAATTCTTGCAACTTGTGAGATTGGGTGACTAACTATCAGAGCAATAAATGCGTCCCCACGGCCAGTTGCGCGGGAACCATGATCAAGGGCGGCGGCCGGGATTCACCAGGATTCAGGGGGTCACACCACCATGCTTCACGATCCCAAATGTCGATTGGACTACCCACTTGCGCTAATCAGGCTCCACCATGCAGATTTTCAGCCTCGATTATTCCTCCAGGAACTCTTCCTATAAATACAAAGCTCAGGACTACATTCAAAGGGTTCAAACACCAAACCCAAGCCTCCCACGGAGCAACTTATATTTTCCTGTAATGCACTTTCATTATCTTTACTTGCTTTCCTAGGAGTAGTGTTAGTTTGTAAGGAAAACCCATTCATCAATATATCATACGACCCTTGATTTTCAAGGCGCCGGAGCACCATCTTTATTATTCGCTCATTCACCCCATATATCATACGACCGCCGCTCATTGAGCAGCGCGCCGGAGCACCGCCCTAAACCCACCATCGACACCACCACTAAACGGCCTTGTAGCTCAGGCCGTGAACCTGACAGCCGAGATCAGTTCCTCTCTCGGCTACAATCGTTTGATCAGAAGACAAGTCCAAACAGGCGCACCATTCGACCATTCAACCATCTCCATTCATACCAACAACCTCGACGCACGGTAGACCTTGCTGGCACGCCCGCGCACAAACCGCACCGCACTTGAAAGCAGGAAGCCGCGTGTCAATGCACATCCCCTCGGCCCGGAACTTAAGGCCGTGAGATTTGCATGGTAGACACTACCTACAACACCTAACACACCAATCCAATTGAAAATCAGTTTCTTTTCTTATTTGGCTGTTGCACTTCACCAACAAATCCCACTAGAAACAATAGCTCATGCATAGCTCATCATGACCAAGCCACAAAATAGCTCATGCTTAGGTTAGAATGACCAACAACTTCTTGGGCTCACGAATTGGATTTTGCTTAATCAATGATGACTTTGAGCCCACCATATTCAAGTTCAAAATTTCTTCTTTCCAACCACATGTCATTTGCCCCAATCCAAGGTCGGATGAAGAAGATAAGTCCGAAATGAATTTCTAACTCAATCTTCAATTTTTTCACGTTTTTGCACCATTTTGCTTCAAATGCCTCAAGTGGTATCTAGAGCTCAATGAACTAAATAACAAACACAAAATAGAATAAAAGCACAAGTTTTACTTTAAAACATATCCAAACAATAGGGTAGAGTGCTACAAAATGATACACAATTATGCATTGATCACATGTGCTGAAACACCTAAGCAAAACGGAGTTGCTGAGAGGAAAATTCAACATCTTGTGGAGATTGTAGGAGCTAGTTACAATCTAAAAATTTACCCAAAGCCTTGTGGGTAGAGGGTATGATGTCTGCAGCTTACGTAATCAATCGTTTCTCAATCCAAACAATATGAAGAGTCCTTATGAGATGATATTTGGAGAAAAGCCTATTGTGAAGCATCTTAGAGTTTTTGGCTCAATTTGTTATGTCCATGTTCCTGAGTCAATGAGAAGTAAGTTGGATGCAAAAGCTAAAAAATGCATCTTTGTAGGCTATGATGTAAGGAAGAAGGGCTGGAAATGTTTGGATCTTGAAACCCATAATTTTGTTGTTTCAAGAGATGTGGTATTTGATGAAATCTCATCGGATTATGATATGAAAAGTGTCTCTGCTGATGATAAATTGAACTTCCACGAAATTGCTGTAGTTAAGTTGCCAACATCTTCTAGTTCTCTAGTTGGTTATCATCCTCCATCTATTGTATAGCAAGGTGAAAGGGGGAGTCCTTGCTGTCCAAATGAAGAAGGGATGCAAAATGGAAATATTTCACAAGGAGATGATCATGAAACAAATCAAAGACCAAGAAGAGCAATTGTGAAACCTGCTAGGTATTGAGATGAGAACTTTAGAAGCACATATTCGTGTTTCTTTGCAGGTCCAGTTGATGATGAAGAACTTTATTGTTATGAAGAAGCTAATGACGCTAAAGAATGGAGGCATGCCATGGATGAAGGAATGGCGACCCTTGTTAAAAATGAGATGTGGGACTCTGTGCCTAAACTTGAAAAAGTGCATCTTATCACATGTAAATGCGTCTCTAAATTGAAGAGGAAAGCTGATGCAAATGTAGACAGATTCAAGGCTCTTTCAAAGGGACCATTTGAAGCTCTTCTTTAAAAATTGGACTGCTCTCCAAAAAATCACTTTAAGGGTGAGTGTTGAATATTAAAGTTGCTTTTTTGGAGCACTGAATGGTCACTTACTTTTTCATTTATCAATGTAATCTGTTAGTTTAGATGAGTGTCCCTTGGTCTCTTCCATTAGCTTCAGCTATATATTTTTTAGCTTGTGTGTCTTTGTCAGATACAAATAGACTCAAGTTGTGTATCTCTCTTTAGTAATCCCAACTCAGTTTTTGAGTAGTGATTCTACTAGAGTATTGTTACTTATCTTTCTAGCACGTTCTTCTTCTTCACAAGTGTGTTGTTTGATCTTGGGCTAGTGTATTTTATTTTACACTACTCTAGGTTCTGTTTTTTCACAGACCCCAACTGTTCCCACCCTTAGAGAGCATCATTCAACAAATAGCCTCACCACCTTCGACTTCTTTGCCAACTTCATGAACAAATGTACAACAATTCTACCTACAACTTTTCGTTGTTCTCCATACACGACAAGTCATCGTGGATAAACGACATGGTGTGGATCATCTCAATGACGCACACCGCTAGCATGGCCTGCGAATGGGTTTTGGAGTATGTAGGACTTGAAATTGAAATTGGGTTTTGTTGATTCTTCTTGTTTGAGGGTATATTTCTTGGTGAGAATTGTAGAGATGGAGAAAGGGGAGGTGGGTTGATGTCATTTTGGGTATGCAAATGAAATGGGCATGGTGGTCTTGAGTGTGTGGAGGACCTTGAAAGGTTGGGGATTTGCATGAATAGAGGAGATTTTGGGTTGAAATTATCTTTGCTGCACTTCTTGAATAGTGGAGACTTTGGTTTACCTATTGGAGCAAAACCTTACTTGATTGGGCGGACTTCTTGAAATTAGCTTTACTCATTGGAGCAAAACCTTACTAGATTTGGCAAGAGTCAATCTTGATAGACTGAAGGTTGGATCCCCAGGTTGACGTTGTGGACAATGTCGTTTTGGGGGCGGTGTTGCCTTCGGTCGGACAAGAGCACAGCGAAGTACATGCACTTTTGGTGTTTGTTTCTCAAGCCTTTTGTATTGTGTGGTATGTTAGTATTGTGGGTTTGGGCGCTTTTTGCGTTTGCTATGCTTTTTGATTTTCTCATTAGTTTCTGGAGTGTTGTATTTTTCAGCTTAGGAATTGCAATGTCTTTGGAAATATTAATAAGATGATTAAAGGAGTGAAGAATGAGATGGCAGAGGTTCAGGCTTTATGTCAACCTTCTCACTATTTTCCTCGTCTCAAATGTTTAGGTTGGAATACTCCCCCTTGAAGTGATTAGGTCGAGCATGGATGCATTTGGAGGTCACGAGTTCTCCTACTACTCCACACTTCCTATCCTTATGATTGAAGTTGTCTTCTCTCTCCCTTTTTATTGAGCTATCCTAAATTGCTAAAACAAACACAGAAAACTTGAAACAGAAATAAAAGGATTAGGAAATTAAAATTAAAATGAAAAGGAAAATCAGCACACATCCAATTCCATACTTTAAAGTAACAAGCATCAAAGTAAATCAAACGAGCTTATGGAGTTTGTTCTTTCTCAAATATGATTATCCATATGGTGTGTGGATTTAATTAAGTATTCAGAAAAAGCAATTTAGCTATGGTGTTTAGTCTAAACACAAATTCCGAACCCATTAAGAACAAGAAGAACAATAGAGAACCAAGTAGAATTTAAACATGGTGTTTGTCTTCAACATCTACCTATTCATTCACTAATCAGTCCAAGAGTCATATGGTGTTTATGTAAACTTGAACAAGATAATTTATTAAGAACAAGTGAATGACACTAGAAACTAGAAATAACCAACATGCTACTTGAACCTCTTTTGTGTTGTGTAAGTTGGGACTCAAACCCAGTTCTCTTGCTTGGAGGCAATTGTCCTTTTCATTGGACTACAAATACAATTTATCAATTAACATCATCAACTTAAAAACATGAAACTGTCTTGTTATAAAAAATAAAGTAGGAAAACCAAATAGAATCAAGCAATGTTACCAATCCCTGACAACAGTGCCAAAAACTTGTTGCGTCGATTCAACTTATGCCTAACACTTGTGTAAGGTACGAAACTATATGCAATGAATGAGTGTGTTGCCCCGGGATCTATTAAAACACTTGCAAGATACCCAAAAATAGGTAACATACCAGTGATGACATATGGTGTGGCTTGTGCTTTCTGCTGGGTCGTAGAAAATACACGGGCATGAGTAGTTAAACGCACTAACTGACCCCTCTAGTGTCTACCACCTCTACCTCGGAAGGTAGACTGAACCCCATTACTGGATGAAGAACCAGCGACTGATGAAGAGGCACCATTTGGACTTTGGCAATGACCCTGACTACCTTGCCCTTGCTGGGCCATAGTTTCTTGTCTTGCAGTACCACTGAGAGAGAGAGAAAGGCACTGACATTTAAAGTGCCCAACTTGACCATAGTAGAAATAGCCCGTACTACCTCTTTGACTTGGACCATCGCTTTGCACAAGATGTGGGCAATCCCTCCTAAAGTGTCCAACCTGTCCGCAGTTGTGACAAGCTGAGCTAGTTTGCTGAAGAATCCCTAACCGTACTGGCCATCGACTGCTGATTGGAACCTTGGCCTAGGCCCAGATCTCCCACTACCTAAACTGGATCCACGTCCTCTGGACCAACCATTGCCCACAGAACTAGAACTGGATTCGCCTCTCTTTGATGGACCCTGACTCGGTCCACCAAAGCCAGATGTTTCCTTGTGACGTCTTGCTGAACCCGCACTGAGTTTCTTTGCACACGGTCCGCTGCATATGCCAGTGCCCTCATGGTAGGATAAGTGGTTGCAGTGACCACTACCTGAATGTCCAGCCATAGACCCTCCTCAAAAAGCTTACACTTCTTTTCTTCATTTGGAATCAGCTCAGGAGCAAACCTAGATAATTCATTAAACTTGTGCTCATATTCCAACACAAACATCGACCCCTGTTTCAAATGCAGGAATTTAGCTTTCTTCGCATTTCGGTATGAATTAGGGAAAAATTGTTCGTAGAAGATACGCTGAAACTCCGTCCAAGTGACGGCAGTAGGATCACCATAACCCTTACAAATTGTCTTCCACCAATGATAAGCATTTCCCTTCAGGAGGAAAGCAGCCAACCGAATTCGATCCTTATCAGGACACCTCATAACTTCAAATACTCTTTCTAGATTGGTGAGTCAATTTCAGCTTCAACAGGGTCTACACTACCAAAGAAGTCATGAGGCTCAAGTTCCTTGACTCTTTTGATGTCCGAAGCTTCGGTATTGCATCGCCTTGCAGGGCTGTAATGATTGTTCGGGTGAACTGGTCCAGCACATGGCGTAAATCAAACTCGTTCTCACCTGCTCCCTCATCGACAGGTGGAGGTGGAGGTGGTGCAGGTTCCTCTATCTTGGGAAAACGAGTCCTCGGTCTACCACGTCAAGGAGGCATGGTGCTATAAGGAAGAAAACAAAGGCGCCATTAGTTTCAAGAATGCATAAGAAGAATGAAGTTCAAAGAAAAATGAACTTAATGCTCTGATACCAAGTTGACAGGATCCGCTCCAAATTCCTCGGAATTCGGGACGAATCCTGTAGTTTTTCGGACATCAATCTGATGCCAGGGCCACTTAATAACAACATCCTCTTCTCCAAAACAAGGAAAAGAGGGACGAGATTTCTGCCGAAATTTCGGTAGAGTCTCCCTTGAAAAAACGGACATTTTAAAAATTTTTAACCTGTCAAAACATAATAAAGAAGTCCCAACAACAGCATACACAATATAAAAACACACAATTTACATAATAGGCCTCCAGCCTTACATCCAACCCTAGCATGAGCAATAATAAAGCATATCTAAAGAAATGCAGTTTAGAAACGAAAATAAAGTTCAACGGAAATCGAGACAAATGAAAGTTATCCTACAAGAGTTCGGGGCTCGACAGTTCAGGTCTCGACTTGGCTGCTCGATTTAGGTCAAACTACTGCCTAGAGGGCGCAAAACAGAAAACTTGTGGGTGGACAAAAACAAAGCTTTATTATATTTGAAAACAACATACTAACCCCACCGTTTGGAAAATGATGCTGAAAACATGCAATTGAAACCCAATGTATTCGTATATAGTCCATTAAAACTAAGGTAAGATCCATATCCCTTAATAGTATACTAATACTCAAACTCACTCAACACCCTTCCCTTTCTCTCAAACAACTCTAACAATCTAACAAGGGAATTGTTTGACTAGACCACATGGAAGAATCCGCAATTGACCATGTGGCTAGAGAACGAACCGTCCAACCGGGAGATTGGGCTTACCAGCACGCACAATAGAATCCTCAATACTCGTACGCCTGTGACAAGTCCTACGTGCCCAGACTAACCCCGGTAAGGGTCTACGAAACACTCCGTCAAGGGTGCTCGGGTTCCGACATATCCAAGTATCCCATAATTCCAAGTATCTAATTCAAGTATTCCAAAACCGGGAAGGTACATAGGATAGTGCCTACAATACTCCAGACTAATATAAACCAAAACCCAAATCCCAACCCATATCCAAGTATAAATAGTAACTCTCAAAAATAGCATATAACAATTCAAAATAATCATAGTCTGTAAATATCCAAATATATTTCCAATACTCCTATAACAATATTATATTCAAACATTAAAATAATATAATAAACTCAATAATCAAATAACTTACTATGCATAACTTTCCATCTTTGAAAATAATGATTATTATTTAAAAACAAAGTCCACTCATAGATAATACAAAGCTGCTTGACCCTGAGAGGGTCCTGCCTGTTGAGTATGCTGGGCCGGAGTACCTATTGAAGAATACAAGGACTAGATTAAATAAAATACTTTGAAAGTGTGTGTACGACAAACGAGAAGTTCCTAAGGCCCAACTACATGTTTTGAATGGTGAAATAGCCTCAGAATATGCTCGGTCAACCGAGTAGTCAAACTTCCCAAATTTGGTTAATCGGGCCCACGACGTCCGATTTCCGATTCCAAAATTCCTATGGGTTCAACAAAGCTTACCAAACACGTCTTGCAAGTTTGGTCCAGATCGAGCGGTCGGATCGCTCTCAATTGCACGATTGAACGGTCACCATTTTACGTAATCTTTGAATCATTGATTCGGAGTATCCGGGACTTTGATTCTCAATCCGCGAATTCCTACACGATCTTAGAGGTAAATAAATCAACATATTTAGAAATGGTGTCGATCCAACGGTCCGAACATATTGAACCAGGACAACACCTAATATGCGTAAATCCGATCGACCGCCAAACAATAATCAAATTTAAATCCGAGCGTATCGTGGTGCTCGGGACGACATGGGCAACATTTTAGGACCAAATGGGCCATCGAACCATGGCCCACGCGCCAGCAGTGCGTGGGTGGCTTAAAAAAATTATGGTGATCGAAAAATTCTTAAAACGCCCATCAATACCTATACTTACATGATCTGGACAACTAGTGGAGTAACTTTTTCTCTTGGGCCATGATCAAAAAATGGTCGGAGCTTGCCGAAAATTTGAGCCAAAAACTGGACAAAACTTAGATTGTAAAATGATTTCAAAACTTCAAAATCAATCCTAGCCAACCCAACCATCAACAAAATCAAGTTGAAAGGATAAGAAAGCATACCTGGATCGACAAAAATGGTGGCTAGAATCGTCTGAAACGACACTGGAAATTTTGAATAAAATTCGGCTGGTTTTCGAGCTTTTGATGGTGGCAAGGGTGGCGATTGCGGCGGAGGAAGGGTGGGGTGGGAAGAGGATGTCGGGTCAGTTCGTGTGGGACCGATCCCGTCTCCTGGGTGGCCGAACAGGGAAACTACCGGCCGAAGAGTGGCTCGCTGGGGGGTTTTTCACGAGGGTGAGAGGGTGAGGTCGGAGAGAGAGAGAGAGAGAGAGAGAGAGAGAGAGAGAGAGAGAGAGAGAGAAGAATCTGATTGGTTTTTTAAAATCCAACTTCGAAATATTTACGGTTGTGCCATTGCACTTTCGTTAATCATAACTTCTTCGTTAAAACTCCATTTTGAGCTCACTACGTGTGTATAAACTCATATCGACGTGCTCTACGCAATGGTATGGTGCCATTCAATTCCCCAAAATTCTACCGGATTAAAAAGTGACCAAAATGACCCTACCTCAAGGGCTAAATTGTAATTTCACAATTAAATAGATTAAATAAATGGTTAATAGTGGGTCAGGATGTTACACCTTCTATGAGCAAAATTATAGTCCTTTGACACCTACACATACTGCAAGGCATACCATAGCAGAAACCAGGAGAGAACACGCAGGAGGAACACATAAACAACAATAAAAGGACCCTTGAGGAGCACTCCACTTCAACTCAAAATCGGACAAAGAAAACCTCTTATGACCAAGCATAGTTCTTTGGTCGGTGCAGAGTAATGAAGAGCACCACATCCCAACAACTACCACCAACGTTACTGCTACCACTGCCGCCGATGAAACAGAGACAAATATCAGCCATTAGGTATCACAACTTTCCCGAGGAGAGACACAATCCAGTGTCACCACACAAACAACAATAAAAAGACCCTTGAGAAGCACTCCACTTCAACTCAGAACCGGACAAAGAAAACCTCCTATGACCAAACATAGTTCTTTGGTCGGTGCGGAGTACAGAAGAGCACCACATCCCAAAACTGCCCCCAACGTCGTTGCTACCACTGCCGTTCAAATAGAGACAAAACATCAATCACCAAGTATCACAACTCTCCCGAGGAGAGACACAATCAAGCGTCACTATTGTCGCCACAGTTGAGACAAAAACAACACTAGCCACCTAGAACACTGCAAAAACAATCAAATAAAACAAACAGACAAACAAACCTAGATCCAAACAGATCTAGACTATCTAGGGAGGGGAAGGGGAGGAGAAGAAGGGAAAATATGGGAAAAAAGAAGAAGAAAGGGAGATGAGGAAAGGAAGGGGAAGATGGACGGAGGGGAGGAGGGGCAATGGCCACCACCCCTCGTAGCTTCCTCGCGGTTGGTTGTCGGTAAGGAGAGTGTTTTGGTTATTATTTGTCTAGCTTTTTGAAAATATGAAAGACCGATTTAGGAGTAATTCATATTTTAGGGACTTTTAGATAATTTCCCCTTCCCTTTTCCTTTTGATTAATGAAGTGTAGTTTGGGCTATTTTCTGAAAAATACAAATAGCACTCATCACAGACACAGCTAACCACCAGCCAAACCAACCGAAGCCACCACTAAAAACGAAAGACCTCATTTTTGTTGTTTTTTTAAAGACTATTTTGAATGGAAAGTCGTAAAGCTTGAAGTTAGTTTCACTCGTTTTTTTTTTGGTAATGATGAACTTTCATTAAAAAAGACCAAAGAAAGGTCAAAGAACCACCGAGACTACACAACCAATCAAACGACATTAACCAGAAAAAGAAACCAAAGCAACAAGAAAAGGTAAAAGTATAGAAAAGCCACTAGAGAAAGTAAAAAATAAGATGAAAATACAGCATAACCAACAAATTGCATTGCATAGGGAGTGGAGGACAAGGCAGCCCATCACGAGAGAGAATGAAAATCAGGGAGGTTGGGGTCCCAATGACCCAAGCCTCAGTGCACATCCCTCGACGCATTGATGAAGCTATCCAATCCGCAGCTTGGTTGGCTTCCCTGGGGACCCAAGACCAATGGAGAAAAGAAAAGGAAGCTTTAAAAGTTGAATCTCACGAAGAATTGGGTACAACTGCCAGTTGGAGAGGGAGGGATCCTTTTGAATAGCAGAGTAACAGACCTTTCAGTCTATGTCCACAATACAATGAGATAAGCCCTTCCCATAGGAAAGCTTAAGCCCATCCAAAAGAGCTTGGCACTCAGCAATTTCAGCAAAATGAACCTGAAAACAATGAGCAACTCTATCCACCAAAATCCTTATAGAATTGCGGATAATAACACCAGAAGAGGCCGCACCAATCACCTTATCCCACGAACTATCACAATTAATTTTGAGAATATCATCAGGAGGAGCAATCCACATTGTAGATGGGGGAGGGTAGGGATGAGACCTCCTAATACATAGAGAATCCGAACCTGGTAATGGGAGAACAAGAAGAAATTCAAACATGCATCGGGTGGCCAACACAGACATAGAAGCAGGACTGGGCAAACTTAAAGCAAAATGATCATAGTGGAAGGAACATCGAGCTTTCCAAATAAACCAATTGGTGAAGGCAAAAACAGTAAGGATCCAACATTTCGCCTCCATACCAAAAGAACCACAATTTAGAACCCCAGCAATCCACTCATCAAGCATAGTAACCTCTTAAGGATTAAGCTTATAAGAGAGAGGGCATGCAAACCAAACTTGCCTCGCCCAAGGGCAGAGAAACAAGAGATGTTCAATTGACTCTGGGAATTCATTACAAAGGGTACAAACTGGGGACAGACGAAGCTTTCGCTTGAATAAGGTGGCAAAAGTGGGAAGAAGACCAGCCACTGCCTGCCATAGAAAAAGCTTGATATTGGGGAGAGTATGGCAAGACGAAATAGTCTTCCAAACTAAAGGATCCACAGAGTGAGAAGAGCCAACAATATTGGGTAAACTTGGAGAACCATCAGCCAGTAATAACCAGATTTAACAGAATACTTACCATCCATAGTGAAAGGCCAAATGAAGCGATCATGTAGGCCCCTACTACCAAAGGGGAGAACAAGGATAGCATTTCAGTTAGTCTATGAAATCAACCCATTAAGACGGGATAAATCCCAACTATGCGTCGTCCAATCCATAAGCTCAGACACAAGGACATGAGCTTTTAGAGGAAGCGGGAGCAGAGGGTGAAGGTAGGCATGAGAGCAGAAACGCAACCACGGATCCTCTTACATCTTAATATTGGTGTCATTAAGAACTTGCCACAAAGCACCTCGTAACAGAACATCTCTCCCAGCCAAAAGACTATGCCAAGCCCAAGAGGCTCGGCCACCACTACCAGCCTCCATAAAAGACCAATTTGGAAAATAAAGACTTTTCAAAATATGAACCCAAAAATCTTGAGGATTGTTGATTATCCTCCAACATTGTTTTGCCAGAAGGGACTTATTGAAGGTAACAAAACTCCGAAAACCCAGGCCCCCAGTTGCTTTAGGTGTTCCCAAATCTGCCTAATTGCGCCAATGAATTTTGCTCCCATTATCAAACTCCCCCCACCAGAAATTTGCCAAAGCCATCTCAGCATCATGACATAAAGAGAGCGGCAAAAGGAAGCAAGACATAAGGTAGGAGGGAATAGCAGTGGCGACAACCTTAATTAAAATTTTCTTACTCGCAAAGGTGTCTACTGCGCAAATCTCACGGCCTGGAGTTCCGAGGGGAGGGGATATGCGTTGACACGCGGCTTCCTGCTTTTGGATGCGGTGCGGTTGTGCGCGGGCGTGCCAGCACGGTCTACCGTGCGTCGAGAGGTGGCTTGGATGGAAATGGTTAAGTGGTGCGACTGTGTGGACTTGACTTCTAATCAAGCGATTGTGGCCGAGAGAGGAACTAATCTCGGCCGTTAGGTTTACGGCCTGAGCTACAAGGCCGTTTAGTGGTGGTGTTGATGGTGGGTTTTGGGGTGGTGCTCCGGCGCGTTGCTCAGTGAGCGATGGTCGTATGATATATGGGGTGAATGAGCGAATAACAGGGATGGTGCTCCGGCGCCTTGAAATTCAAGGGTCGTATGATATATTGATGAACGGATTTTCCTTACAAACTAACACTACTCTTAGGAAAGCAAGTAAAATATTGAAAGTGCATTACAGGAAAATATAAGTTGCTCCGTGGGAGGCTTTGGTTTGGAGTTTGAACTCTTTAAATGTAGCTTGAGCCTTGTATTTATAGGAAGAGTTCCTGGAGGAGTAATCGAGGCTGAAAATCTGCATGGTGGAGCCTGATCAGAGCAAGTGGGCAGTCCAATCGACATTTGGGATCGTGAAGTATGGTGGTGTGACCCCATAAATCCTTGTGAATCTCGGCCGCCGCCTTGATCGTGGGTTCTGCGCTTTTGGCCGTGGGGACGCATTTATTTCTCTGATAGCTGGTTACCTAATCTCTCAAGCTGCAAGAATTATTGTGAGAATGTCTGCGTCTAATCACTCTGTTTCCTGTCGCCAAACCCTGACTTCAATCACTTCCCTCCTTCTCTCGTGCATTAAATGCTCATTCGTGGCTAGTGGGTTTGCTGTAATAAACAGGGGCAATACCTCATTAAATGAAGTATGGGACCCTGCTGTCACGTGATGATTTGACTTTAACACCTCTGGCCGTGGTTTTGTTTTGCCTCGGCCTCGGCCTGTAATCGAGGCCGAGATGATCATGCCTTCGCAAATTTTCCTTTGTTTTCAGGAAGGCCAAACATCTTTGGCGAAACGCCGCGTTTTAGCCTCACGAGCAAGTGCTAGGGCCGAGAAAAGGCGCTTCCTCGGCCGATCCATGGCCGTGATTTATTAGGCACAAACAAAAGGTTAGTGTCTTCCCGCTCCACCCATGAATAACTTTAAGAACCCGCTCCTTAATATACCCAAGAGCCTCCCTCTTGGACCAGCCCCAGACAGTAAGCAATCCAAGATATTTACCAAGATAAGCATCTTCCCTTACTTTGAGAATAGAATACAACTGAACTTTAAGAGGAACATAGACATTAGGACTAAAGAAAATATTGGATTTGGAAAAGTTAATTTCTTGCCCAGAAGCTGCACAGTAAATATCTAAGAGATAAGACATCCGCTGACAGTTGGACGCAGTGGCTTTGAGAAAAAGGAGAGAATCATCAGCAAAAAATAAATGGGACAAGAGCGGGCTCCCATTACACAATTTAATCCCCTGAAGGCACCCATCCCTACAGTCAGTAGTAATAAGATGTGAGAGGATATCAGTAACCAGAATAAACAGATATAGGGATATAGGGTCCCCCTGACAGAGTCCTCGGGAAGGCTTGAAGAAACTCCCATTTTTACCATTTAAGACCATAAAAAAGCTAAAAGAAGAGAGGCAAGCCATGATCAGAGCGATCCATTTATGAAAGAAACCCAACTTCTCTAAAACCCCCACCAAAAAATCCCATTCAAGGCGATCATAAGCCTTATTCATGTCTAATTTAATACCCATTGCATGAGACTGCCCTTTTTTTGTCTAAGTTTCATGAGCAATAAAAACATTGTCCAATATTTAATGATGCCCTACAAAGGCATTTTGAAAAGGGGACACAAGAGCAGGCAAAATCTTTTTTAGTATGTTGGACAATACTTTAGATAAGATTTTGTAAGCAAAGTTACAAAGGCTAATGGGATGAAAATGGCCAACCGTCTCAGGATTCGGAACCTTAGGAATGAGCACAAGTTGCGTTTTGTTAATCTGAGCAAGCATCGATTCCAGATGAAAAAACTCCACGGAGGCCAAATAAATAATTGCATGGATAGTGGACCAATAATGTTAATAGAAAAGACCAAAAAAACTGTCTGGGCCAGGGGCTTTAGACAAGCCCAATTGGTGTACCGCAAGTTGAATTTCTTCCTCCGAAAAAGGTTGAACTAGCATCGGGTACACAATCTAATATGCCTCCCCAATTACGTGGCCCCTTTGTAGTAAACAACAATTTAAAATGATTCTCCAACTCCATGTGAATTTGAGCCTCAGTATCAATCCAAAGATTCTCTTTTTTGAGTTGAGTAATTGTATTTCTTTGACGCCGTTGGATAGTAGAAAGATGGAAAAACCTTGTATTCTTATCCCCAACATGGAGCCACCGGAATCGGGATCTTTGTTTCCAATGTTGTTCCTCAATTTTCCATAAATGGTCAATAGAATTTGAGAGGGAGGTAGCTTCTGCAGTCGGCTGAAGAGATGAATGGGTAGATTGAACATCTTGGAGTTGAGAAGAAAGCTAAGCAATCTCCAACTTATGATGCCCAAACTTGATTTTACTTCACTTCTTTAGCTCAACACAACAAAGGCCAAGCTTAGACACCCAGCTTGATGTGGGACCACCCCAAACAGTTCTTTGCCATGCATGTTTAATTATTTTTTCACATTCCGCATCATCAGCCCAATAAGATTCAAACTGAAAAGGTGGGGGTGCACAATGTGTAGGGTGAGACAAATGTAATAGGAGGGGACAATGATTCGACTCAAGATGAGCACCATGTAAAACAAGAGAATCTGGCCATTTTTGAACCCACTCCGCATTCCCTAGGGCCCTATCAAGACGTTCTTAGAGATAGAACCTGCCCTCACGGAAACAATGCCAAGTAAACTTTTGCCCCTTAAAACCCAAATCCGTAAGAGAGTTGACCGCCATGAAATCAAACAAAAACCATTGGCAAAAAGATTGACATGGAAGACCTCTATCCTTCTCAAAAGACCAAAGGAAGTCATTGAAATCGCCAATGCAAAGCCAAGGATGCCCATCCTTCCAATCCATCCTAGACCTGGTAGTCCAAAAGGCACTGTGCATGTTAAAGACAGGAGGGCCATAGAACCAAGACCCCCTAAAGGAAGTGCCAACTTGTTTCAAAGTAACTAGAGTATCCACAAGGTTGATGGAGTAACCAAGCACATGGACTTGAACCTCCTCAGTCCACAAAAGATAGAGCCTACCTAATGATCCCTGAGGGTCCACATAAAAACTAGAATGAAAACCCATTTGTTCCTTAATAATTCCAGTCGACAGCCTTCCATACTGGTTTCAGAAAGGAAGACCATAGAGGGGCAATTCCTCCAAATAAGTTCACGAAGAGCTCGAACTGTCCGAGATTGCCCCATACCCTAACAGTTCCAAGTGATCAGGCGCATGGAGACTGTGCAGCTATTGAAGGCTAGCCGCCACCACCTGAGACATTAAATGTCTCAACCCTAGCAAGAAAACTAGTACAAACAAGAGACTCGAGTACATTCACATCAATGAGGGTGTCTTCATCCACAGACCCCCAAGAAAGGAGACAAGTCTTTCCTCCACGCCCCCTTATCCCTTTACCACGTCCATGTCCTTTGATGGGGGGACTAGAAAATGATAAAGGGGGAAGCGCCACCGCAGGGCTATCCGAAAGATAGGTTATAAGAGTTTTGGAAAATTTTGGATTTTACATGTTGTTTAGAAGGACCATATTAGATGTTCGTTTTGGAGGAGGAGAAATAACAACATCAGAGAACGGCAGAGACCCAGTATGACAGTTGTGATCGATAGAGTCAAAGGCTCGAAAGTGCCTAACAGAAGTTGGAGTGCAAAGCCTAGAGGGCCTAGCAATTGAATTAATATCTTCTGTTTGGAGAGGCCCAGTCGGAGTGGCCACAGACAAACAATTGGGCCCCCTTGGTGGTCCAATGATGGGCCAAGAGCGGTCCAATGATGGGTCCCCTTGGTGGGAGGGCAAGCGGAAGAATTGGCATCCAAATCAGCACAAGTAGCTCCACGAGGAAGCCGACTATGAAAGCCAACCTGCGAATTACCAACCCTCGTGGGGGTCTGATAGCCCGAGTACAAGTCCCGCAGATCTGAAGGGATTCCATCCAAAGTTGGCACATAATGTCCTCTGTTGTCGTCTAGTGGCTTGTCCTAGTGACCCACATGCCCCCAATCCTGAGAAAGAATATGCCCGCGCCCCAAGGCACCTCCAAGTCTGAGGGTGCCTAGAATGGACCCAGTCTCAGTTTGTCGTTGGTAAGGTGGTCGGATAACTTTGGCCCTCAAGTCAGTAGTAAAAAGTCCAAAGCCACCATCAGGGAATCGACAAGAATCCATTATGTGGCCTAATCTCCCGCAATGATAACAGTAATCAGCAAGTTGTTCATATCTAATTTCTGCCCAGGTCATTGGTTTATGAGGTCGAGGAAGCCAAAAGCCTTCGACAAGAGGTTTTTGGGCATCAAACAGAACAAGAAAATGTAAAAACCCACGATACCCATCTTCCTGTTCAGGGGCATCAACCTCTAAAACAATCCCAATTGAAGCACCAATACAACGGGCATTGGCCTCAGTCGTTTTTTTCCAAAGGGAGCTTGCAAACTTGAACCCAAAATGAAATTGTGCTGATCCACATCATCAATTTCCATACTTGCCCACCATCTATGAAGAAGGGACAGATGATTTGATTGCTGGAACAAAGTTGAGATCCTAAAGACCCTGTTTGGGTGGGAGATACCAGTAACGTGGCAGGGTGATAGAACCAAGCCAAATAACAACAGCAAAATGTGGGTTAGCTGTAAACCCTGAGATGCTAAGAGCTAAATTGTTGTTGGGGAATGTGGGTTTTGTAACAAAATTATCTGTTCCTATAGATAGGCCTTAAAAATTGCAAATAGAGGCAAAAAAAATTTATGTAAGAAACCAATGCGGTCGCTGTAGGAAATTTCAAAACATTTTTCCAAAGTTCATTTGAATATTAAACATGCATTTAATCAAATTAATCGCAGCGGAAGTCTAAGGTGGTTGTTTAAATTCAAAAACAAAACTTCTTCCAAGTATCTTAAGCCATGAACATTGATATGTTTTTCATAAATGAAAATTCAAGAGAAAAGGATAAGATCTAATTACCCTTGAAGCAATTATATGAACCAATTTGTGTTTGGTCTTCTCTTGATGATTTCCTCTTTGTTGATCTCCTCTTTGATCTTTGCTCCTTAATCTTTCTCCTCCATGTGAGCCACAAAAGTATATGGCCTCTAAGTCTCCACACCAATGGAACCTTGAGATGAGAAGAAGTATCTTGAGAATACTTGGATGCTAGTGCAAGATTCTCAAGATTGGTTTCAATCTAAACCACATTGAAAGATGAAAGTGTTTCACTCTTGAAAACTCTCATTTTTCTCTCTTTGATCTTCCAAACCCATTTGGTTGATGTTGGATTGTGTTTGTGTGTTAATGAGCTTATGGAAACAATTCCCATACATACTTACTTAAGCATTTTCGGCCAAAACCCATTGGGCTTCCAAAATTGGGCCTTATGACACTTAAACCATAATATTTAGGTGTCTTAAGCCCTTGGGCTTGATACCCAACCATTTGGGCTTCCCGTTAACTATTACCGAGGCCCAAATACGTTTTTACACATAGTAAATCATCCACATCAAATCAATCAAATTGATTTCCTCATTCTCATTTGTATTACTCAAAGTTAACCATTTAAGGTGTGCGATCCATTAGGTTCTAATTAGCAAGGCAGTGGGAAAATATAAGAACTCTTTCTAACCAACTGGAATTAAAACCCCTTTTTAATTCTTCCTTTATTTGGATCGATCACAATCAATCCTAGGACTTCCACAAGCCAAGAGTGACATCTAGCAATATATCAAGGCTACCCAAGCTAACCAGAATAGATGAAGAACCTATTCAGTTGGAATTGCAATGCAATACGGTCCTTCTCTTATCCAATGTTTCAAATCATATTATTAGGGTACGGATTGATTATGTCAAACCCCTAATATGATTTACAACCTCATGTGATTCAAAAGAACATGATTAAGAACAACTTTCTAAATCAAGCTCAAAATACTTTGGCCAAAGATTTACTGAATCACATCTTGAAACATTCTCCTTCTTTATCGAAAGTAGAGATTCCTTATTGTACATTCACATGCCCCTATGATGTGTTAAGAGATCCCAACAACACTTAAGACAAATCTTTTACGGCTTGCCTTTAAGAGCTATCAAAGATCAATAACGCATCACAGGACAACCATGATGCCTCAGGTCTAAGGACTAATTTGCATTATTGCAACTATGAGTTCTCGTTTGACATATAGATAAATACTCCATACGAGAACTACGGTTGATCGCGTTCAGTGTACTCATTCATTAATGAGCACCCACATATTTGTATTAGTGTCAACTACACAAATGGTTTGAGACTAACCATCCTCCCAATTGAGCATACATAACATGTGCTAATCTTGATGGTTTATCAATGCCCATTTGATAACCTATGATTAGGAACATTTTGGGATGCTACAGTTAGAGATTAAAGGTCTCCCGAATCTAATCTTCTTTAGATTACTTTATCTCTTATTTAGCATACCCTGGACATTTGTTTCTTTAGACGATGTAAAAGATAACAAATAAGTTTGCCCTTTATATATCATATACGAAATGTATTCTAAGGAGATTACATCAAATGTATTGGCTCTTAGGGCACATTTCTAACAATCTCCCACTTGCACTAGAGCCATATAGCCATGTATCTCATACCCATTATCTCTGTATGTTTATCCAATTGTGACTGTGACATAGGCTTAGTGCGTGGATCTCTTACGTTGTTTGCAGATGCCCCATCTAATGGTAACATTTTTCTATGTGTTTGGATCTCTGATGAGACCTAGGTTCCTTGGCTTGAGCTATCGCCCCATTGTCATCACACAGTAAAGGTACTTGTGACATTATGGTTAGAACCACATTTAGTTCGGTAATGAACCTTTTTATCCAAACAGATTTTATTGTAGCTTCTAAAGCGACAATGTAATCAACTTTAGTTGTTCTCCAACAACTACATGTCCATTCAAAATGAAGACGTACCCTTAGGTGGATTTGCAATTGTTGATAATAGATATATTATCCGAATCAGTAAATGCTTCCACTTGCTACTCTGATGTTCCTCCCAGATGAGGAACATGTCCTTAGTCCTTCTTAAGTATTTAAGAACATACTTGACTGCTCCCAATTGATCTAATCATGGGCTTGATTTATATCTTCTAGTTATACTCATATAACTAATATTATGTCTTGTACATGCTATGACATATATGAGAATCCCTATTGCATATGCATAAGAGATTATACTCATCTGCTGTATCTCATAATGAGTTTTTGGACACATGCTCTTAGAAAAGTGAAATCCATGTCATACTGGAAGTAAACTTTTCTTAGACTGTTCATATGAAATCTCCTTAGCATCTTATCAGCATACAAGGATTGAGATAATCCAATTATTCTCTTAGATATATCAGGATAAATCTTTATTCCGAGTATGTAAGATGCTTATCTAAAATCTTTCATTAAGAATGATTTTAATGAGTCATAGCTTCACTGAAGATATCATTCCTATATCGTTTTCGATAGGTAGTATGTCATCTACATACATCACTAGGAATATTACCAAACTCCCACTGACCTTTTGTACACTCATTGGTCATCCATGTTTTGTATGAAGTCAAATGATTTGACAACTTCATCAAATAGGATGTTACAACTCCAAGAACCTTGCATCAACCCATAAATGGATCTATGTAGCTTGCATACCTTATGCTTATCAACTTTAGAAATGAAGCCTTCAGGTCGATCTATATATAGTTCTTCCTGAAGGTGGCCATTCAGAAAAGCCGCCTTCACATCCATTTTGACAAATCTCATAATCATGGTATGCATCTATTGCAAGAAGAATCCGAATAGACTTTGTCATAGTGACAAGAGAGAAGGTTTCTTCATAATCAATCCTTTCTCTCTGCTTGTAGCTCTTTGCTACTAGCCTTGCTTGTAGGTTTCTACCATCCCATCTGAGCCTATCTTCCTCTTAAAGATCCATTTATTCCCTATTGGTACAATACCATGAGGAGGATCACTAGAGTCTAGACTTTGTTGGTATACGTAGAATCCATTTCGGATTTCATGGCTCCAAGCCATTTCTATGAGTCAATGTCTGACATTGCCTCATTGTAGTTCGAAGGGTCCTTCGATATCCTTACAATCACTTAGGAGATTCAACTCTCCTTTGTTGTCAAGAAGGAAACCATAATACCTTTTAGGCATTCTGCTAACCCTACTTGAACTACGTGGAGTCTGTGTTACAACAGGTTATGGATCTAGGACTGCATTTAGTTTATCCGCATCTTGCCTTTTGACATATACTGGACAACCCCAAATCTTGATCTAATCAAGACTTGGTTTCTTCCCATATCACATTTCAAATGGAGTTTGTGGAACGGATTTTGGAAGGCACTCTATTTAGCAAATGAATTGCAGTTTCAAGTGCATATCCCTAAAAGAATATAGGTAAATTAGTACAGCTCATGGAACTCATTTTAGAAACTCCATTATGTTGTGGAATTCCTGGTGGAGTCCATCGTGATAAGATGCCATGTTCCTTAAGAAGAAACTCTGTGCTTAAGTATTCACATCCTCGATCGAATCTAAGGATTTTAATACTCTTGCTTGTTTGGTTTTCAACTTCATTTCTGAATTCCTGAAACTTTTCAATATTCATATTTATACTTCATTAAGTATAAATACCCTAACCGTGAATGATCATCGGTAAAGGTAATGAAGTATGAATAACCGCCCTCTGTGTTTGTATACAAAAATCCACAAACATCTTAGTGAATTAATCCCAACAGTTCTGTAACTCTTTCTCCTTTACCAGTGAAAGGAGACTTGGTCATTTTGCCATGTAGACAAGATTCACAAGTAGGCATAGGAACATGATCAAGTGATCCAAAAGGTTCCATCGTTTGCCATCCGGTGAATTCTATCTTGGCTAATGCCTCCAAGTTTAAGGTGTCACAATTTAGTTGATGTATCCACATCTCTAGGCCTCTCAGGTCTAGTTGCATCTTTATCCATATACAGTTAATGGTACCATTCATTTCTAAAATGAAAAGAGACCATCAATCAAAATTGCATAAGCAACGATTTGATTGATATGTGAAATAGAACAAAGCATTTTGTCAAACAAAACATCAAATCCATCTCTTAAAATATAGAGACGGATATTAAGTTCTTTACACATCCAGAAATGAAATAACAATTATTTCAAATTCAGGTCTTCTTCGGATGGTAGTTTGAGATGTTAGGTGCATGTGGCATTGGCAACTACATTAGTGCTATTTCCCACGGTTAGCACCATTTCTCATTTTCCAAGTCTTCTACTCCCACTAGTCCATGCACACAATTGCATATATGTTGACTAGCTCCTGAATCAACTATTCAGTTTAGAAGCTTTAACTGTAATTACTAATTTTAGAACAAGAGAGTTACCTTCTGAAGGTTTTTCTCTTGAGGCTTGCAAGTCATCTCTTGCAATTTCTCTTCCAATGTCCATCCTTGCCACAGTGAAAACAAGTACCTTTCAGTTACTTGTCTTTCTTTTGTATTCTTTCTTCCTTGGGTTTTTAGAAAACTTTTCTTCTTATTTCCTTTATCCTTACCTTTTGTTTGGATTTGGAATAAGAAGAACCCTTCTAAAATTTGCAACTATCCTCTTTAACCCTTTATCTTTCGAGATATTCATTTAAGCTACTATAGCTATATTGAGTAGCTCAGATAGGGTGTCGTTCATCTTTCCCATATTATAGTTCATAACATATTGGGATTAACTGATGATAGGGATGAAAGAAAGAATCTTGTTGAACTTCAACATCAAAGAAAAATCCATATTTTCCAATATCTTAAGTAATTATATTACTTTGAGATCATGTTGATTAACCGGAAACCCACTTACCATTCTTGTCATAACAAGTTCACATATGGTAATGTAAGCTAGGAGTAGCTTCACCTTTTCATGGATGCCAACATGTAACTTTTACCTTAGTTGTCATCTAACACATGCTTCTTAAAAGCATTTGTCTCTTCCTCAATGGCATATGGACCAAGAGGGGTATGTGGTGGGGTTTTTCTTATACACAACTAATCTTATCCAATTATAGGACAAGTTGGTGTTTGTGCAATCAAACCGGATAGTTCGTGTCATCTTGGACGTTTGAGTCAAGTATCTTCGAGATTGGGTTTGTGATGGTTAATTTGAAATTCTGCAAAACGTAAATAGATTTTAATTTAGATTAATCTTCTACCAAGGACTTAGGGTCTTTAAGTCATGATGGTAGCTCCCACTATTTTTGGCAAATTTCATATCCCTCCTGAAATCCGAGAGTTTTCGTTGAAACTCTTAGTGGGGATGGGAGTCTCACTTTCACATAGTTTTCCTCAACCTAACAGTTTGTTGGATTGCTATGTTACTAATGAGAGGATACTCTTATCCAATCACATCATGAATGTGAATACCCATCACTATGGCCTCTAGAGAACTAGACCTCAACCTAACAGTTTGTTGGTTTCGTTCGTCTTAGTTAAGTTATTCCCACCATGCTTGTGGGTATAGGGTTTCAAGTATGACCTCAACCTAACAATTTGTTGGCCACACTCGTTATCTATCCGCACTACATCAAGTATGTGTAATAGGCTTCCCTTGGATGGTTACAAGTACTGGATGTTGCCTCACTGAGGTCCAACAAGGTGTAAATGTGCCACCCAATAAGAGACTACCACGGTGGAAGGCCACAAAATAGCATTCAAAGTGCCATTTCGCTTATCAACTTAATATTGCTTTGAGGGTAGTTAAATTGGTCTCATTTTAATCCAATTTTAATCTTATTAAAATTACTTATCTAATCTCATTAAATGGTTCCCAATGCAACATATCAGTAGCACATAATACTCCCACTAAATATTTTTAGAAACCATTTGCTTGAGATAGTGAGAATACATGGTGCTACTAATTGGTTAATTATTGTCATTACCGAACATTCCAATTGCATTGGGCTTATAGGATGATTATGGACTTTCTTGTTGATCCAACACGAGCCACCATGTTGGATCATGGTCTTGGATGGTGATTCATTTTAATTACGCGCGCATAAAAATAAATTAGGCATGAAAGCCATTTCATTATTACATAGCCAATCAAAATCGAATACATATCCAATAAGCGGCCAATCACATAGCTCAATTGTTTGGTCTAAGTCCATAACCATCCTTTAATTATTTAAACGCTTTAAACAATTAAACTAGCAATGTAAATACATGCTCTTGGGTTGCATACATATATATGGGTTTAATTCAAGTGGTAACCATATTCAAAATAAATAAATTTACCATGAAGTGAAAACATTTTACTACAATAGTAAATGTAATTGTAGAAACCTTTTAGGCATAGTTACACTTATCATATATTGCAACTATATCCAAAACTATTCAACAATTAATAATGGATCCAAAGTTGATCCACTAGGGTGTGGGGTTAAAGCATGCATTTGTAAAATACAAAGTGGTGATCATGATTTTTCCAACAAGGTGAATAATCATGAATGTGACTAGGTAGGCCAACCACACTCACCAAAGTAATCAAAATTAATTTTAGTGTGGTAGGTAAAGAATTAGTGATATGAATAAATTGATCAACTTTTGCATTTTATATCAAATCACCATAATTTACATCAAGATAGCCCCACACACTCACCAAAGTAATCTTATTAATTCTAGTGTGGTGGGTAAATGTTTATTGAGTGGAAATATTTTTGAAAAACTTTTAATTTTATAATAAAACATCATCATCATCTTTTGACCTATTTTGGTGGAAAATTCCACTAAACACAATCATCAAAATTAGCCACCTAACTTATGGATCAAAAAGATCCCATAACAAGAACATCAAGAACACCAAGAACATGCATATGAACTTATATGAATGTTCATGCTATTTCCGGAAAAATCCATATTCCATTTTAACTATCTCATGCTCTTAATATCATATATTTCATGAAGTTAAAATCATGGGAGTTTTAATGCAACTATGCTCTAATATTCATATACATATATGAACACAAAGAGAGCATCAATCATCAAAACACAAATCCGGAAATTCAAAATCCCAAACAACCCCTTTCACTCCATTTGATTTTTATTCAATCAAATCAAAATAAATCAAGTATAACTATTATACTTTTAAATGAATTCACAACCCATATATGCATCTCTAAACCCCAAAAACATATCAAGTTCATGACCTATGGCTCTGATACCATTTGTAGGAAATTTCAAAACATTTTTCCAAAGTTCATTTGAATATTAAACATGCATTTAATCAAATTAATCGCAGCGGAAGTCTAAGGTGGTTGTTTAAATTCAAAAACAAAACTTCTTCCAAGTATCTTAAGCCATGAACATTGATATGTTTTTCATAAATGAAAATTCAAGAGAAAAGGATAAGATCTAATTACCCTTGAAGCAATTATATGAACCAATTTGTGTTTGGTCTTCTCTTGATGATTTCCTCTTTGTTGATCTCCTCTTTGATCTTTGCTCCTTAATCTTTCTCCTCCATGTGAGCCACAAAAGTATATGGCCTCTAAGTCTCCACACCAATGGAACCTTGAGATGAGAAGAAGTATCTTGAGAATACTTGGATGCTAGTGCAAGATTCTCAAGATTGGTTTCAATCTAAACCACATTGAAAGATGAAAGTGTTTCACTCTTGAAAACTCTCATTTTTCTCTCTTTGATCTTCCAAACCCATTTGGTTGATGTTGGATTGTGTTTGTGTGTTAATGAGCTTATGGAAACAATTCCCATACATACTTACTTAAGCATTTTCGGCCAAAACCCATTGGGCTTCCAAAATTGGGCCTTATGACACTTAAACCATAATATTTAGGTGTCTTAAGCCCTTGGGCTTGATACCCAACCATTTGGGCTTCCCGTTAACTATTACCGAGGCCCAAATACGTTTTTACACATAGTAAATCATCCACATCAAATCAATCAAATTGATTTCCTCATTCTCATTTGTATTACTCAAAGTTAACCATTTAAGGTGTGCGATCCATTAGGTTCTAATTAGCAAGGCAGTGGGAAAATATAAGAACTCTTTCTAACCAACTGGAATTAAAACCCCTTTTTAATTCTTCCTTTATTTGGATCGATCACAATCAATCCTAGGACTTCCACAAGCCAAGAGTGACATCTAGCAATATATCAAGGCTACCCAAGCTAACCAGAATAGATGAAGAACCTATTCAGTTGGAATTGCAATGCAATACGGTCCTTCTCTTATCCAATGTTTCAAATCATATTATTAGGGTACGGATTGATTATGTCAAACCCCTAATATGATTTACAACCTCATGTGATTCAAAAGAACATGATTAAGAACAACTTTCTAAATCAAGCTCAAAATACTTTGGCCAAAGATTTACTGAATCACATCTTGAAACATTCTCCTTCTTTATCGAAAGTAGAGATTCCTTATTGTACATTCACATGCCCCTATGATGTGTTAAGAGATCCCAACAACACTTAAGACAAATCTTTTACGGCTTGCCTTTAAGAGCTATCAAAGATCAATAACGCATCACAGGACAACCATGATGCCTCAGGTCTAAGGACTAATTTGCATTATTGCAACTATGAGTTCTCGTTTGACATATAGATAAATACTCCATACGAGAACTACGGTTGATCGCGTTCAGTGTACTCATTCATTAATGAGCACCCACATATTTGTATTAGTGTCAACTACACAAATGGTTTGAGACTAACCATCCTCCCAATTGAGCATACATAACATGTGCTAATCTTGATGGTTTATCAATGCCCATTTGATAACCTATGATTAGGAACATTTTGGGATGCTACAGTTAGAGATTAAAGGTCTCCCGAATCTAATCTTCTTTAGATTACTTTATCTCTTATTTAGCATACCCTGGACATTTGTTTCTTTAGACGATGTAAAAGATAACAAATAAGTTTGCCCTTTATATATCATATACGAAATGTATTCTAAGGAGATTACATCAAATGTATTGGCTCTTAGGGCACATTTCTAACAGTCGCACCATAGCTCTTAGTACGTAGCAATTGTTTCAAGCATTGAAAAGAAAAAAAAAAGCAAGAAACGGTTCATCATCATAACAATTCCCAAGATAGATAATGGATGCCAAAAACAAAATCAAATTGGCTGTGTAGTAAGCCATCTCTTAATAGTACATCGACCAAAGAGGGAGGGGGTCTAGAGACCCAAACATGATGGCACACCCTCGCAATGGCCAAAGCTGCAGCATGATTGAATTGATAAAGTCTTGGGTAAATTTGCAAGACTTTTGGTGTTAAGAATTAGGCTTAAAAGTATTGAAAAGTCATTCATTTAACAAAGTTTTCAAAAGTCATTAATTTTTTGGATACCACAAAACATTTAAAGACTTTTTAAAATCAGAATTGAATACAGCTAAACTTTAAAGACTATTCAAAAGTCATAGGGGGTGTATCCAATTCTAACTTTTAGTGACTTTTAATGAGTTTAAAAGTCTGAAGGTATTCAATTGTGACTTTTAAATAGTCTTTAAAAGTTTAGTTGTATTCAATTGTGAGTTTTAAAGAGTTTTTAAAAGTTTTGAAGTATCCAAAATGTTAATGACTTTTAAAAACTTTGTTAAATAAATGACTTTTCAATACTTTTAAAGCTAATTCTTATTACCAAAAGTCTTGCTAATTTACACCATACTTTATGAAAGTATTGGGGAGCTAAGAAGATAGAAACAAACCATATAGCTTACTATAACAAATGGGAACACACACTCCGCTAATAGTAACATGTATTTGGTCCTCCGAGAGATTTCAGTAAACTTTCCATTGCTCTAAGAGCAACAAACACATGACCATTTGCATCAACATGATATCGAAATACTATAACACTTAACACAACCAGAATGAGAAATTGAAATTCGAAATAAAAATACCTCATTGCATAAATAAACAATCAACCTTGTGTATATGCAACAGTTTTAACAAGAGAAAATAAATTAGCTAAAACATGAAAATAAAATCAAAACTTCACTAGCTCGCGGCATCAAAGTCTGGAACTAAACCCATAGCTGCTACATGTTTCTTAAACATTGATTCGCAATGGGTCAACTAACATGTCATCAGTACTGATATAATCAACACGAGTTTGTCATTCTTTACTTTCTCTCTTACCAACAAGTATTTGACATTAATGTGCTTGATATCGTCAGATCTCTTGTTGTTCTTTGCGAAAAATATAGCTGGTTGATTATCACAGAATTGGCCTCTCAATGGATTCAATCACGTTAATCCCATCCCAATGATAAAATTCCTCAACCAACAAGAATCACATCTCGTGTTACTAATGAATTCTTGAAAATGAAGTAAATTATGATCACAGAGGCAAAGCAAGTAATTTGTTTGAATTGATGCAATCTTTCCATTTTGTATTTTGTCTATCTTTGAAGACAAGTTCATTGGGAGATCAGAAATGCCTTGTCACAAGCAGGTTTTTTTTTTTTTTTCCTTCTAATTTTTTGTTCCATGTATGCTGACTAGTTAATTCAACATATTTAAGATAAATTCAACACATTTAAGATAACTTCAACATATTAATAAATATAAAAATAAGTATTTAAAAGTCTATAAAACTCTATGACAAAAGTGTATGAAAGTTTGTCACTTAACTTTATAAAGTATGTAAAAGTCATTAAGAATCTGTCAACTATAGGAAAGTCACTCACTTAAAAAAAGTCTTTAAAAGTTAGAATTGGATACACCCCCCTTAGAATTGAATACAGACCAAGGACTAACCGAGAGGAGATTGACAACCATGTATTCATTTTCCACTGTAATGGCAAGGAGATATTCCTCCCAAACTGCTCCCACTATATTAATCTTAGCCTCACCAAACTGCTCCCAAGACTTACGTAAAATCCCTTTAACAGCCCCGCGATTAGGGGCCTTGTCCGCCATGAAGACCCCAATGAAGAGCACACCAGCGATTACACCACCGAGCTGAAGAGAATCCTCTAGTTGGATGACCAGTTGATTAGCTTCGAGTTCCATGCCCAAGGTGAGGGAGTAAGAGGGGAAAGAACTAGAGAACTGAAAAAAGATCACAAAAGAAAAAAAGATAAATAGGGAGACTAAACCGTTTATGTGTTGGCTTCAAAAAAATGTTGGCTTTCGTCTCTTGTGTTGAGAAGGCAACAACTTTTGATAAGGTCTCTTTAGAGCAAACCGTTTTGAGAGCAAGGAATTCACCAGTGGAGCCTCTTTGGAGGCTGATGCTGTGAACGTTCTTAGATCTAGAGCAACTACTATGCTGTCTGTTCATCTTCTAAAGTAGAGAAAAAAATCCCAAGTGAAAAATCTGATGGGTTAGCTTAGGATTTGAGATAGGGCTTAGTATTTATACCTCCCACAAAAAAATTCCATGAAATCCCACATCTTAAAAAATCCTACGAAATTAGCAAATTTTTGAATACCTTAAGACTTTATGTTAGTTGTTTAAAGTCTTGATTGAATACCACTAGATTTGACAACTCTGTTTTAAAAATCCTAATAGTCTTAATTGAATATCACAAGATTTATTTAGATTATTTAAAAGTCTTAATTGAATACCACATGACTTTTTTTTATCTCTAAATAGTCTTTTAAAATCCTAATTGAATACACCCCCTAAAAAGACAGTCGAAACTTGAGCGGGGAGTGGAGAAGAAGTAAAGAAGGATATGGACAAGAAAAGGGAGAAGAGCAAGAAAAGAAAAAGGGAAGTGGAGAAACAAAAGCTAAGGGAATAAGGGAAAAAGCAAAACAGTTAGGTGTGAAAAAGCCCAAGAAAAGACTAAAAGCATCCACAATGGGCTCCCTAAATCACCTCCTTAGACAAATTTTAGGGAGGCATTGTAAAAATGCAACTTCAATCATGCTCTCTATCTACCTCCTAAAATAAGGAGTCCTCTAGGAGCTCCTAAATCTGAAGAGAGAGAAAGGATTCTAGTGGCTCCCTATAATTTAATGTTGCCTTATTTAATGAGTATTTCAAACCTTTATTTAATGCTAACTATTTTTTATTTTATTTTATTTTTTTAATAGAGATAGACCAATCAAAAAAGAATTATAGCATTTATGACTCTCCAAATTAGAGAGTATGGTTGGAGTTGAAATTTTGTAGAGAGCTCCTAAAATAGCTTTCTTATATTTTTAGCTAAATTTTAGCTAAGAAATAGAGAGCATAGAATGCTCTAAGAAAAGGACAAGGAAAGGAATAAAGAAATCCTTCACCCAAAAAAACGGAAAAAGGGAAATCAGGATGGTTGACTGGAAGGAGACTAAGCAAACAACGGGAAGGAGATAGAGGAATGGTTTGGTCGGGGGGTATAGAGGAGGAAGGAAGAAGGCAAATACCACATAACAGGGTATGAAGATCTCATGTTAACAGAGAGATAAAGGAAAAAGTCAGTATCTAGTTTCACTCGTTTAGATTAGAATGCTGAAATTTTTTAACGTTTCCGACATAAATCAAAGATGCACGAGAGCTGTTTGTGGATATGCTTCAACCAGATTTCACAACATAATCAGGAGCTACAGCATACATGTCAGACGTAATGAAACGCTGTCTCTTCTCCTTCAAAGTTGTCAAAGTTCGTCTGGGTTTAAACCCAATTACCAAGTATTATCAGCCATTCTCAAATCCTGCGCTGCCCTCTTAGCCATCAACTTTGGGAAGGCTCTTCATGGTTATGTTGTCAAACAAGGCCATCTTTCCTGCCACTCTATCTCTAAAGCACTGCTTAACATGTATGCCAAATGTGCTGCATTGGGTGACTGCAAAACACTTTTTGGTCAAATGGGTTACTCGGATCCTGTCATTTGGAACATTGTCTTATCTGGGTTTTCTGCATCTCGAAATTATGATGCTGAGGTAATGAGGTTGTTTCATGAAATGCGTGTAGATGGGAAGGCTAAACCCACTTCTGTTACCATTGCTATCTTTCTACCTGTGTGTGCTCGGTTAGGGGATTTGCATGCAGGGAAGTGCGTGCACTCTTATGTGATGAAGTCTGGATTGGAAAAAGATGTCCTTGTCGGAAATGCTCTTGTATCAATGTATTCAAAATGTGGGCTAGTTTCTGGTGATGCCTATGCTGTGTTTAATAGCATTACTGACAAAGATGTCGTTTCATGGAATGCAATAATTGCAGGGTTTGCAGAAAATAGTTTCATAAATGATGCATTCAAGTTATTCAGTTGGATGCTCAATGGACCAGTGGAACCAAATTATGCAACTATTGCAAATATTCTGGCCGTTTGTGCTTCTTTAGATAAAGACGTTGCCTACTGCTCTGGCAGAGAGATCCATTGTTATGTGCTGCACCGGAATGAATTGGCAGCAGATGTTTCGGTGTGCAATGCTTTGGTAAGTTTCTATTTACAACTTGGACGAATGCAAGAAGCAGAATCCTTGTTCCACAGGATGAAATCAAGAGATTTGGTTTCATGGAATGCAATTATTGCAGGATATGCATCAAATGGTGAGTGGTCAAAAGCGTTGGAGTTGTTTGGAAAATTACTCGCTCTGCAGATGATTAGGCCAGATTCTGTAAGCATAGTCAGCATTCTTCCTGCTTGTTCACATTTACAAAACTTGGAGGTGGGGAAAAAGATCCATGGGTACATTCTTCGACATCCTAGACTATTTGAGGCAACAGCAGTTGGAAATGCCATGGTTAGTTTTTATTCAAAATGCTACAAAATAGAAGCAGGTTTCAAGACTTTTTTGATGATTTTGAGGAGAGATTTGATATCATGGAATACCATGCTAGTTGCCTTTGCAGTGATTGGGCATAGTACAGAGTTCCTCAACCTATTAGATGATATGCTAAGGGATGGCATGAGGCCTGACCATATAACCATCTTGACCATAATACAATTTTGTGCTGCAATTTTGAGAGTAGGAAAGGTTAAAGAAATTCATAGCTACTCAATTAGGGCTGGGTTTTTGCGTGATGATATTGAGCCTACTATTGCAAATGCAATCCTGGATGCATATGCCAAATGTGGTAACATGAAGTATGCATTCAACATTTTTCAGAGTTTATTGGGTAAAAGGAATTTGGTTACTTGCAATACAATGATTTCAGCTTATGTGAATTGTGGGTCACGCGATGATGCATATATCATATTTAACTGCATGTCTGAAACAGATCTCACCACTTGGAATCTAATGGTTCGAGCTTATGCTGAAAATGATTGTCCTGCTCAAGCTCTCAGCCTGTTCCATGAGTTACAAGCTCAAGGAATGAAGCCTGATGCGATGACCATTATGAGCCTCCTTCCTGTATCTGCTCAAATGGCCTCAGTCCACCTGCTGAGGCAGTGTCATGGATATGTGGTGAGAGCTTGTCTTGATGACTTGTGCTTGAAGGGAGCTCTGTTAGATATGTATGCAAAATGTGGTTCCATAGTATGTGCTTATAAGCTCTTTCACTTAAGCCTGGACAAGGATCTGGTTATGTTTACAGCTATGGTTGGTGGGTTTGCTATGCATGGTAGGGGAGAAGAAGCACTGAAGGTCTTCTTTCATATGCTGGACTTGGGTGTCAAGCCAGATAATGTTATTATTACTGCTCTTTTATCAGCTTGCAGTCATGCTGGCCTGGTGGATGAAGGGTTGAAGATATTTTATTCAATAGAAGAGATTCATGGGGTCAAACCAACAATGGAACAGTATGCTTGTGTGGTGGATCTCCTTGCTAGAGGTGGACGAATTGAGGATGCATTTTCTTTTGTGTCGAGGATGCCTATTGAAGCTAATGCTAACATATGGGGAACACTGCTGGGTGCTTGCAGGACTCATCATGAGGTGGAATTGGGCCGTGTTGTGGCAGATCATCTCTTTGAAATTGAAGCTAATAATATTGGGAACTATGTGGTGATGTCAAATCTATATGCAGCAGAAGCTAGATGGGATGGGGTCATGGAGGTAAGAAGGATGATGAGAACTAGAGACATAAAAAAGCCAGCGGGATGCAGCTGGATAGAGGTGGAGAGGAGGAAGAACCTTTTTATGGCTGGAGACTGGTCCCATCCAGAAAGAAGCATTATCTACCGTACATTAAGTGCATTGGACCAACAAATGAAAGAGCCAGTTTAAACAATACTTTGTCAATGCCTAGGTTTCTGAATGCAGAATCTTTCTGTAAGGTTGGCATTTAGATTCAGCAATCTACTTGACTGCCCCATACATGATACTTTTGTTTCGGTGGTCAAACCCAATTTGTTATGCCAGTTTCATGCAAGCATATGGGGTGCTTTGCTGCTGCTTCAGAAAAATCTCAAATCTTGGATAAGCGTGACTTTCATTTGACCAACGGCCTACTTGAGCCGAGCCGATCAGCTGGCATCACTTCATATGAACTAAAAACAAGTTAACTTATGTCATGTGGATTTGAGAGTTCATTGGTTTGTTCCTTGGTGGTAAATCTCACTAAGAGCTTACATGCAGCTCTCACCGAGTCTGGAACATGGGTATGATTCTTACATCTTTCACCTGCGTAGATTCTTTTCCCCATTCCAATGGGAGAAGCATAGGGCGCGGCTTGTGTACTAATTCGCCAGTAATTCCCATAATGGCCACATGCTTACAGAAAGAAGACACATGTTTAAGAATTCTTAGGCACACAGTTAAGGACTATCTCTCTGTTGAACACTACGCTAAGGTCAAGTTCGTACTACAGACATGCTCCCTAGCACGGCCAGAAGGTGCTTACCCAGCCAATATGTTCTTCAAGGCCCGCTGCCTGCCACCCAGAAATACTCAACTGGCAAAGGAGACGCCAAACTTCCTTCCATGAGGAGTTTGAATTCAAATCATCTTCATGTATAATGGATCCTCTAAGGTCAGGAATGAAAACATTCTAAGGATCCTCTATGCATGATCCGTGGATCTGCCGACCTAGGAATCCTTGTAGAATATGAAGCCATCTTTTATGAGGCAAATGCTTGGTTGGAGTTTGTTTTGAATTTGTTCGAGTGGCTTCAAACTGGGAATGTCAAAACAAAATATGCTTCAAACTGGGAATGTCTCAGCATGCAAACGAGTCCCCAGAGCCATACTTCTAAGGACAAGCATTGTCCTACTTCTACTTCTGGAAGGATCATTGCCTCTTATTTGGGCAAAGGTTCCAATTGATGCCAGCAAGGCAGCAGTGTAAAACCTCTAAACTCCAACATATATTCTTTTAACTACTTGCTGGAAACCAAATATAGGAAATTTGTTATGGAAATCCTGTCTTTCTTGTATCAGGAAAAAAAGAAAAAAAGAAGAAAGAACATTCCTTCACTTAAGTTGGAATAACAAGATATAATCAATTCAAAGAATACCCATCCAAGCAACGGTCTTGTAGCTCAAGTGGTTACGAGCATGTACCCCTGCACTCGACGTCATAGGTTCGATTCCTCTCTCCCCCAATATCTTTAACAAATATCCATCCAAGCTCAAGCACCTCCCTAGAATATCAGATCTCTTGTTGAGGACATTTGGCATCTACTACAATTTGTTCCTCAGGTGTTGATCAAGCATATCTTTCTTGAAGCAAATATGACTGTCGATACTCTTGCCAAGAAGTAACATATGTATATTAATTCTTGTATTTGGTTTACTAATTTCCTTTTTGATGTTTTGTATAGATAACTGTTTGACTTGTTTGGTTTTCAGATCCCTCATTTACACATTTTTAATGCAAATCACATTGACAGGACGTGTGATTTTTGTGTTGCACTAACATTATTATATATCATTATAAAATTTATAGACCAATAAATCTAAAAATATATACTAAAACATACATTAGAAAATGAACAATAAAGAATTACTGCAATTGAGACCCCCCAAAATTATGTTTTATTTATAATATGTATATTATTGTTGTATAGTAGACAATATTGAAGATCTATAAATTATGTCAAATGTTTTTTTTTTCTTTCTTCTTTATGATTAATTTATAACATAATTACATAAATAAACATTTTGATTTATTTTTTTTATTTTTATAATCTTTTCTTTATCAAACAATAAAATAGTGAATTTCTGAATTAAAAGGGTATAAATGGTTTGTTATTTTTAGTTTTTATTTGGATGGTAAATGGACAAAGATGCTCTGATGAATTTCAAAATAAAAGTTGCCAGAAGTAGACGAATGTGGTATATCAGGATATGCATGAAGTATGAGTGGCAAGTTGTCAATTTATTTATTTATTTTAAATTTATTGAGCACACGCCGCTTTAATTCAGGTGGCATCTGTGAAAATTTCCCTCAAAGAAATTATTGAACATCTTTTCCTTGTCGAACAAAGGTTTTGGGTTCAACAAAGCAGAAAGACTCAAACTTCACGTTCCTTACATGGCTTGTGTTTCAAAACAGCAAATCGACCAATTGGATGAATAATGCTTTGAAGCCGAAAAAGAGTGACTGAAGGTTTTTAATTGTATGGCTCGTATCAAAGTCACAACTACTTAACTAGTCTCAGATGAGTCCACAAATAATATCACTAAATCCTGAAATGCTATCTTTGCAGTGTGAGTTATAATCCAGATTTGTGTGAGCTTGCCTTGTAAGTATCATTGCCCTTAGTTGAATGACTTCAGTTTTGTGGATCTGCTGATTTTCTGCAAAAATTGTCCTCGAAGGTTTGCGAAATACATGCAAATACAACCGGCCAAGCCATTCCGGAAGAGAATGAGTAAGTTTATCAAGCTGGGTTGTTTCTTACAGTAATACTACGTGCTGTACTTCCTTTTTGCTGTCATCAAACTGGGATTTTAGCCTTTCCATTCTCAGGGCCTTGAGCATTCCTGAAGTTGAAAAATCCGGCAATTCCTCTTCCTTTGGCAAGTTGTTCCAGCTCTTCAAGTTTTTTCTTCAGCAGCTCAACTTCTCTTGCTAAATCTTCATCTCTTTGTCTCATTGCCTAGAACAATAAACAACGGTTGTAAGTGAAATGCGGGGCATGCTGTTATTATCTTCAAAGCAATACATATATTCACAAACAGTTGATTGTGATGTTTTAAAAAATAATTTATTTATTTCATTTAGCAAATATTTATGTATATAATTGTCATGATGTTTTTTTTTTCTTCTTTTATTTGCAAACCTGACAGGGTTACATGAAAATACAGATAGACCTCAGGAGTGTATGTGCAATTTTGAGGTTAAATTTGTCATTTGGAGAATTTTTTTTTATGACATCAACAATTTTTGGATGGAAACTTAACAGAAGGAATATTGTGAAAACAATTTGAAACCTTAGGGGATGTTAGTGTAATTTTTGAAACCTTGGAGGTTTTGTGAAAACACCAAAAACCTAAAGAAGTTCTAGCATAAATATGAAGAGATAACACAACGATTTAGAATGTCAAATAGATAGTTTAAAGTTCAGTTTTTTATATAGTGATGCAAGACTTACCCGATGTAAGGTAGCATGAACATAGAGAAAGATTAGTGAAATTTTTGAAAGGTAAACTAAGCAACAAAGATACTATAACTAGATGCAATCATGGCTGTTTCCTTATGCTACAATAGTATGAGTGCGTACCTCTAATTCCTGTCTACGTAGCTCCTCCTTTCTTGCTTCTGATCTTGAGCTTCTTTGCACTTCAAAAATAACTGCAGCGCCTCCAACCTAAAGAGATACAATAATGATTCATAACTTATATAATTAAAAATCTCCTAAACCCTACTTTGGGCAAGGATATCTTCTAAGTTCCTTTCTCTTAAATTGAAAGGGAAGAATAAGAAAGAGCTGGTTGAACAATGAAACGTATGGTGTGGTCTATCAGCTGGAGAGAAAGTATTAATCGCATATCATAGTACTAATTCCATAGCAATCCCATGACAAGAACTTGTACATCATGTGGCTTTACAGTGAAACAAAGGTAATCTGAGGGTTACTCATCAACTTGTAATACTGTAATGAGCAACATTTGTCTGGTTTTCTGACAAATTATGCTGCTTTAGCATTTTCCACAAGCAATAGAATTTCAAAATGTAACCCACAAGAGGTTTGGCATTTCACCATGTCTTAGGGCTCCATGAACTATGGTATAGTGTACAACCGAAGCAACTAGTGGGTCACATAGGTGGAGGACAATTGTAACTTTATAAAGACTTATTTGGGACTGCTTCTGAGGAAGCACTTTTTCTTGGTAGCCTTTTTTCTAGAAGCAGAGTAATATTTTTCTTAAAAATACAATTACTTCCTGAAAATGCACTTGAAAGTGCTTCGTTAAGGAAGCACCTATCAGGTGCACTTTTAACTATTCTTCTAAAAACGAAGCACTTTTAACTATTTCTCCGAACACTGTCAAAAGGGCTTTTGAGAATCTGAAAGTCTTTTAGCACTTCTAAAGGCAATCCCCAATAGGTCCTAAATATTGCAATGTAGTACCAGTGCATAAAATTCATGCACTACTGGCAAGTATTTAGTAAAAAAATTATGCACATGAAGCATGCCAAATTGAATTTTATGGGGAAGATTCTTACTTTCTTGAATTGATCTGCATGCATTATGACCCCAGAAAATTAAACAGTGACCAAGTTCAAAATTATTTGGTCAAAGACCATCTAGCCAAATCTAAGGCACTTAAAGGCACAGTAGCATGCCCATGCCCAAAATAGGAATCAGTACAGCTGGCTCGCTCGTTATGAGCAATTTGGGGTTGCCTTCAGGTCTCCTTTAAGACTTTCCCTGTTTAAATTGTGTATTATTCAGCAGTTTGAACAGACATTCGCTAGTTGGCAAAGACTATTTGTCAAAGGGTAAATTGGTAACAGTAATTACAAGTTACCAAGTTCATTTGCAAAGGATTCTAGAGGAATTTCTTATGGGGTGCATTTGATGTTCTGCACTAAGTTTTCAGAGCATGTGTCATTTAAGATTGTGGAAGGTATCAGGAGAGGCACTGGACTAAAAAAGGTTCTAAAAAAAACTCAATTTTTCGTGATCTTTGCAGAAAAAATTATTTTTTTGACTCATTTTAATGATGTTGAGTTGCGTGAGGTTGTGCATTTCATGTCCTAAACATCTAATGTTGATAAAAAAATGAAAGGAGGGATGTAACGGTACACAGGTTCAATTGGAGAGGAGTGTTTGATGCCAAATCCTATTATATGGCATTGGTGGGAACCTTGGATCTGAACCGCAGCTTTTGGTTGTTCGGCAGCTTGGTGCACAAAGGCCCTGTGTGGTTTTCTTTGTTTTGGAGTGCAGCTTTGGGGTGAATTCTAACCTTGGACAACTTAATGAAAAAGGAATAGTCTTCAGTAAAACAGGAGGCAGACTACTAATAGATGTGTCTTTTGGGGAGAAGAAAGTTCGATTTTGGAGATTAAAGATCTGTTTGTGAGGCTTCGTTCTCTTAGGTTACCAGCACTTCAGATTTGTTGTTTGATTACATAATTGAGTTTATTTTAAGTTTATGTTCATTGATTGTAAACTACTGGTATGCCTATGTTTTACCTGTAAGAAATGCAAAAAAAAAATGCTTATCATTTGTAATTCAGTATGCCAGTTACATCTTTATAACATTCTTAGACTAGGGACAAAAATGAGAGTTCATAGTACCGTGAACACAAAGAGCTCCCCGAGAAGATCTGCAGCAGCTTGGACAGCTTTCTCCTCGTTCAGTGGGCGTATTGCAACATCAGTTGCATGACCATAAATCCGTCTTTGCACATTTGTTGTAAATCGATGATTTGCCTGATTCAATATCAAAATGGGAAAAGAAAAAAAAAATTATGTATAATATAAGTGCATGTAACTAGAGAGAAATTATGTATTAAAAAAAAAAAAAAATTGTTAACCAAATCAAGAAACTGCTGAACACTAGATGATTTCTATACCAAATGGACATTTATAACTTTTATTTATTTGTGGGTGATTATAGGCTGACCGGTGGGGTGGGAGCTAAACACAAACTGCATAACCTAAATGAAGAACATAAGAATCAAAGTATGACATGCATCCATCAAAAAGCAGACATTGGATAGGAAGGTGGATAAAACATGAACTAGCGGATAATAACATGAATCAATTAAAACATGAACACCACAGACATGTGGTACACATGGTCCAAGAAAGTAGCAGCCAGAAACCATAGATTAAAAGCAACTGTGGACTTGTTATGGAAATAGAACTCTATGCAGAAAATAAACAATGATGGCAACTACTAAAATAATTTAAAGGGGAAACTATCTGGAAGTGCAATTTCCCACTGGCAGTGGAAGAAAAAGTAGAACTTCCACTAGCTATGGAAGAAAAAGCTCAAGAATATAGTCAATATACATACAGAAATTAGAAATGGCTACAGATTGCATGTGAGAAATTCAACAAGTATATGAACCAAATATGATCTTCTGAAAATGCAGCATCCATATTCCAGGGGTAACAAACCGTTTTCGAATGGGAATGGCATACTGCAGCATAATCATGATCATTTCTTTTACCCATACAGATCACAAAAGACTTTATATACTTAAAAGTTTATCCATTAGTAATAGTAATCAAGAACTTATTGCAGCTTAGTGTCGTCTAAAATGCCCCACTCCGCATAATTTACTAGACATACATAATTTATGCAAAATGTAATACTATTTAAACCGGCAAAGCTAGAACCAAGCAACGACACCCAAAACGCCAAAACAAAAACAAACAAAAAAATCAATTTTTAATATACAATTTGAAAATATCAAAGAACTCGCCTCAAAAGTGACCATGGAGATGGCTTAAAATGAAAAATTAATATTTACAGTTGAACACCCAAATGAGCACAAAAGATGAAAGGCCCAACACCAAGCGAATACGAGAGAAAACCGGGAGAACCCACGCAGGAAAATCAGGTTTAAGGCAAACCCATATAATAAAATAGCTTAAAAACAAAGAAAATGAAAACAGAAAATGCTGGTAAAAGAGAAAAATAGAGAACCTGGGCAATGCTAACGATGAACTGCCTAAATCGCGGGTGCAAGCCAGCCTCTCGCTTGAGCCGATTAGCAATGGGTTTGGAGATGGTTTTGAGGGCAAGGGTTGCTAACTTTACCGCTGGAAGGACCATAACTTTCTGCCTATTTCTGTTTTGGAGTGGTGAATTTGTGTGCTTCGAAGGCTATGGGACTAAGAACTGAGACCAGAGCTTTTGAGTCATGGACTTGTACGGAATGATGGAATTCTAATTTGGAGAGAAAAAAGAAAAATGTCGACGCTGCTTCGTGGGTGACAATTCGTCAGTGGAGCGTCATCACTTCCATTTCTGGACAGGGCTGCGAAGATGCGTGGGAGAGAGTTTTGAGGGGTCAATTTGTAATTTCGACAAGAGTGGTGGTATTTCGGGCTATTCAGGGAAAGACACGATATACAAATACGAAATTGTACACTGCCGTTTTCCCATGGTGAACCATCACCCGGTTGAGAATTGACCCCCAAATTATTTTATCGGAAAATAAAGACATGAACTACATAATAGCAATCTACCCCCTACCGTCAATTCTTTCAAAGCTCAACCAAATTTCCGTCAATATTGAAGACAAATTCATAATTTAAGGAAAATAAGAATTATATCCCATTAAAATACTACATAATAGTAAAACAAAAATTTGAAAAATCATAATTGGAGGTGTGGTGGTCAAGATTTTCGAGGGGGAGCAACTGTTGTTGTAGTAGTTGACGAAGTTTCTGGGGAGAAGGGAAGGAAGCGGGGCTGGTGAGGTATTAGAGGAAGTTGGTTGGATTGCAAAAGGTTAAAGGGGGAGAATTTGGAGAAGGAGATGTTGAACGCTCTTTAGCTAAGTCCAAGCCCATTGCGGTTTGACAAATTCCACCAATCGGTGCAACATTATATATTAGACGGGTCGAGATTTAGTGAGAACGCCTATGTGAGAACATAACATGAGAACACCGTTGGATCTAATCTAACGGCTGTATGAAAAGCAATAGTAAGTGTAAGTGTTGTATTAGAACGAGGCCTTCTTCTGTCTTCTCCCTCCAAAACGTCCCCTCCAAAACAGAAGTCCTATCCAAACCAGCTGTTTGCTCAGTTCAATGAGAAGGCCATTTTTTTATCAGCTTTGATTGAAGAAGAACTGTAACACTGAAGAGAGAGCACCCCTGTTAATCGTTTTTCGGTTTGAGGAAGAACAAATAAATGGTACCTTCATTTTTCTGGGTTTCCCATTCAGGCGAAACAAAGGAATCTTGGATTTTATAATTTCATCTTTGTGGTTGGGTTTTTGGAGTCAGAACATACGTCAATCCTTGAGCAACGTCGAAACTGGCGTTGAGTTGGAAAGTGATGACCATACCGTTGTGGTTCTGCTCTGTTGGTTCTGAAATCGTTGAGCGCGGGCGAAACAGGGGTTGAGGAAGATGAAAAGTGATTGGGGTTGACGTCCAGATCTAAAAGGGCTACGTTACGTTGTTATATTTGTTGAAATTTTGAAGTTGTAAATCAGTTACGAGGTAAGCCATATACTGTATTTGTCAATTTCATTATTGGGCATCAACATGAGTCACTTTAGGTTGTATGTATGACTTTAATGTTTTAGCAGAGAGTGATTTGCATGTCATATGTTAGTTAATATATATTTTAAAGCTGTTTGAAAGCATGTGCCAAATATTGGGCATCAGCATGAGTCAGATTAGGTTGTATGTATGTCTTTAATGTTTCACAAGAGAGTCATTTTGATGTCATATGTTAGTTGATATATATTTTAAAGCTGTTTGAGAGCATGTGCCAAATATTAGGCATCAGCACGAGTTACGTTAGTGTGTATGTAGGTCTTTAATGTTTCACAGATAGTGATTTTCATGTCATAGATGATGGTGGTGATGTGATATTCAGGGTTAAATTGCAAGAACTGTGAAATGGAATACGAAGGACAGGTGACACCGGAAGTTAGTTCGAACTTGAAACCAAAATTGGGACTTGAATTTGATTGCTGTGAGGATGTGTTTAATTTCTATAATATGTATGATGCGAAAGCCGGATTCGGCATTCGGTGTTCTACAACGAGAACGTGCACATTCACAAGAGAGGTAACAAGGAAAAATTATGTATGCTGTAAATAAGGGTATTCGTTGATAAGCATTGTTAGTGGTAAGAGAAGACAGCGAGGTTGTACTCGAACTGGGTGCAAGGCTAAACTTGCGATTTTGAAGGTAAAAGAGAAGAATAAGTACAATGTTGTAGGATTCAATGAGGTACACAACCATGACATGACCACAGTTGATAAAGTCCATCTATTGAGATCTCACCGTAACTTAACAGAGTCTACAAAGGCCTATAGTGCACATATGAGCAAAGTTAATATCCCTGTACATAAACAGGTAAGCCTTCTTGAGGTGCAAGTAGGGGGATTGGAAAATGTTGGGTTTGTTATGAGAGATATCTATAATTATGCAAGGGACATGCGTGGGGAGGTGATTAGGCATGATGCAGAGCTACTGAAGGAGCATTTTTTGGCTGAGCAAGGAAAAAATGATTCATTTTATTTCAATATGGAGGTAGATTCGGAAGGAAGGATGAGAAATGTTTTCTGGGCAGATGAAAGGTCAAGACGAGCTTATGGGTTTTTTGGGGATGTGGTGGTATTTGATACGACGTTCAACATGAACCACTATGGGATGGTCTTTGCGCCTTTGTTAAGTGTTAATAACCATAGGCAAATAGTGTTGTTTGGTTGTGCATTCCTAACTAGTGAAACCACGAATTCATTTGTATGGTTGTTCGAAGAATTTAAGAAAGCCATGCCTGGTGAGCCACCCAAAATGATCATCACTGATCAAGATGCAGCCATGTCAAAGGCAATTGCATTAACTCTCCCAACAACATTCCATAGATATTGCATATGGCATATCTTGAATAAGTTTATGGCATAGCGAAGTAGCTGTCATTCATTGTACAACAAAAGTGCACTTTCATAACACAATGTGTTTAGGTCGAATATGACTCACCAGCCAATTGTTGGGGGCATCCAAAACGCGAATAACTAACTACTCACTTTTGCGAAGTAAACCGTCGCTAATATATCTAGCTTCGTGTAACAACCGGGGTAGTATTTGGGACACCGGCTGCACAACCCGTTGGATGGCTTGAGTTCTGCATAGATCTACTTTTGAATCATATGCCCTTATCTCACACTCTTTTAAATCGATAACAAGTAAGATCCAGTGCTTCTGCCTTTGTAGGTTGAAGGGCAAAAAAACTTGATTCACAGACCACCATGATTTAGCCAACTTATGTCTTTCGCCCTTCACCATTCCCACCAGACCTTTGCTGTGCTGCCTCTCGTCCTTTCCCATATACGACTTCATTTGCTTGTAATCTAAGGCATCACATTTCTGCATAGTGGCACATGAGTTATGCATCATAACGGATACGGAATTTCAAAACAAACAATGCTTATGAAATAATACGGACCTAAAAATTTTGGCTAGGTTCAGGCTAACTGCCGAAAGGCAAATGAGAGAGGTTACTTCATAGGGCGCATCCTTCGTTACAAAGGTCACGGAGGAATCGGTGGTTCCTTGCCTACGACGATTGGGAGTGTTTTCCGAGGAAGACCGTCGACAAACATGTACCTACCCATTTCCAATCTATAAGTCTTTGGTCATAACTTTTTGATTTTGTTGCTTGCATGTGCTTGTATGAATTGTCATGATGCCAATCGGTATACGTGAACTTAATCATATTCTTGTTTGTGTAGGTTCGATGAAGTGCAATCCTTTGTCAAAGGAGAAGGAAGACGAAATAGAGTTGGTGAGGTCTTCGCTCTTGGCACGGGAGCGGGAATACAGGAACTTGGTGACGCCAAAGCACTTGTTTGAATCAGGGTTATTACAAGGAAGTAAGTAGTGACATGTCTTTAGTGTTTATTTGCATGACCTCTGTGTCAACTAACCATGTTGTCTTCGAAGTGGTTAGAGTTGTCAAGGCAGTGACAATGCTGGCGTAGTCTCCGTAGATGGCTAAAATAAGTGTTGTGAAGAAACAACAGTGCCTCAAAGAGCAGAGAGAGAGAAGGACAAAGCGCCCAGGGTCAGTAATGCTGAAGAAAAGCATGCCAAGGCCACTGCCGAAACTTTAGATAAGAAGAGAAAGAGCTTAGAGACTACTATAAGGGATGTCATGGGTAACAAGCTGGAGTTGCCCTAGTTTGACTTGGAGCTCTAGCCAAAAATTTTGCTTGGCATGGAGGAGTTGTTCCTTGAAGATGCCGAAGATATTGACTTTGTTGCGGTTCAGCGGTAGAAGAAGGAGGTGACCTTGACCATGCATTGTCAGGAGGTGGCCTTGGTGAACGCCTTCCTCACCATGGTGAAGATTGATGCTGGGGAGGTGACTCATACCAAAGCTACCAGCTTCTCAGATAATGTGTAGAAGGCAATTCTGCCTTCGGCCAACCTAAGTGTTGAAACTAGTTGTTATTGTTTGCTAACAACAATTATTTTCTGACAACTGTGCGATCGTCTACAAGCTTTTGGGAAGATGTATCTAACCCTAGCTATGGCAGATAAAGAGGTGGCGCTAGCAAGGTGTCAAACGGAGGCGGCGAAGTCTGCTGTTGCCGAAGCCCAGGTTGTAATTCGTGAAAAGAATGCCCTGCAGTTGAAAACCAATAGGTTTGAAAGGGAGCTGAAGGAGACAAAAAGGAAGCTGGGGGTGGTAGAGGAGGCCTTGGCCAAAGTTGAGTGGATGAAAGTGGAAGAGGTATCTTCTGCTCGTACCTAAATGGTGGAGGAGCAATTGTGCTGGTAGAAGCTTGTGTGCGAGGTTCAATCCTACATTGGAGATAAACTTTGACACCAGCGGTGTTCCTCCTCCCATCCCTCATGACAAGGAATGGATGTTTTCTTCCTCATCATCTACTGATACGACTGTTTCGCCCAGTCATGAAGGGGATGTTGGTGTCGAAAGTAAGGGTGATGACAAAGCAAAAGATGCTGAGAAGCTTGTCAAAGAGACCCCGGGCATGGATGCTGAAGCCTGATAGCTGATGTATTCGTAGTTTGTATGGATATTTTGCCCTGCCACAAGGGAGGGTTATCCCAAGCATGGATGACGAAGCAAAATAAGTTGAGAAGTTTGGGTGCCAATGGTACTCGTAGTTTGTATGGATATTTTTCCATGCCATAAGGTAGTGTTATTTTGGTAATCTATCATAGCTTGTTGTATATTTTAACAAATGTTTTGCTAAATGGTAACCGTAAGTGTGTGGGAAGGCATTGGTGTGAGTAGAAATGAGCCAAGGAAAAAAATAAGTGTCGTAGGAATATGAAAATTGAAAACATGGGGCCGAAGGTACATCCTTGGTGTGTTTATTTGTAATAATACTTACGGTGATCAGCATTCCATGGGTAAGGTAAGGGCTTGTCGTTGGAGCCACGAAGCTGGTAAGAGCTGGGGCGGCACACCTTAATGACTTCATAAGGTCTTTCCCAGGTTGGGTCGAGGGTACCTTCGACAAAGTTCTTAGTTACCAATGAGACCTTGCGCATGTCCTAATCTCCAGGTCAGAAGGCATTAGGCTTCACACAAGAGTCTTAGTACCTAGCCATGCTGCTTGTAAGCGAAGTTAAGCATGTTGGCCTGGTTAAGTAACTCATCAATGACGTCTTGGTGGAGAGCCAACTACTCGTCATTGGCTTCAGTGTCATATGCTGACGTTTGGTAGGAAGGCTGGCCTATTTCTACTAGGACCACTGCTTCAGTGTCAAAGGAAATAGAGAAAGGTGTTTCTCAAGTAGAAGTGCGAAAAGTTGTTCGATACGACCATAAGACCTCTGGGAGTAGTTCAGGCCAACAACCTTTGGCTTTGTTAAGCTTTGTCTTAAAAGTCTTCTTGATGATCTTATTAATTGCATCCACTAGGCCATTAGATTGGGGATGGGCAGGAGAGGCGAAGCAAAGGTGGATCTTGAGGTTGGAGCAGAATTGCTTGAATTTGGCATTATCAAATTGCCTACCATTGTCTGTGATGATTGCTTGGGGTACACCGAAGTGACAAACGATATTTTGCAAAACGAAGTTTTTGACACGAGCTGCCGTGATGGTAGCTAGAGCTTCATCTTCAGCCCACTTAATAAAATAGTCGACGACAACAACAACATACTTGACTTGGCCCTTTCCCTCTGACATTGGTCTAATGAGGTCGAGTCCCCACTAAGCAAATGGCCATGGGCTAATCACTGGTGTTAATGGGTTGGCATGGAGATGATGGATGGTGGCAAACCTTTGGCATTTGTTGCATTTTTTATGAAGACTTGGGCATCAATATGGACGGTAGGCTAAAAATATCCCTGCTGAATGACCTTGTGGGCGAGAGATCTGGCACTAGAATGGTTGCCAGAGATGCCCTCATAGACCTCTTGAAGGACATAGTTGTTTTCTTCATGTGTGAGGCATTAAACGTAGGGGAGGCTGAAACCTCATTTGTATAAGGCTCTATTAATGATTAGGTACCAGCTTGAATGGTACCGAACGCGAAGTGCTTTAGCAGGGTCTGCAAGCAATATTTGAATTTGTAGGAATTGGAATATGGGACGTCCATGTTGCATTTGTGGTTAATGGTGCAGATGGCAGACGTTTGTGTGTTAGGTGCCTTTAGGAATTCAACGTGGATATTACGACCGAGGCTTTGGTCCACGGCTAAAGCCAACCTTGCCAAGGTATCATCGTGGCTATTCTCAGAGCATGGGATTTGATTGATGCAATAAGCATTGAAGGTTTTCATAAAGTGGTGGGCATGGTGAAGGTATGTTGTCATGGAGATGTCTTTGCCAAGGAAGTCATGATTGACTTGATGAACAACTAGTTGAGAGTCGTTGAATATCTGGATGTATCTAGCTCCCATCTCTTCGGCTAGTTGAAAACCGGCTAAAAGGTGAACTCCGAGATGAAATCAGCAATTGCTTGCCCCTTTTCAGCTAGTCTTGGCTTGAAGTGGATATCAAATTCTCCAAGTTCGATTGCCCACTTAATTAGCCGTCCAGATGTCTCAGGCCTCTGCAAGACTTGTCTCGAAGACTGATTAGTGAGGGTATGAATGGTGTGGGCTTGAAAATATGGGTGAAGTTGTCAAGTTGAAACAACCAAGGCGAGGGCAAGTTTCTCAATGTCAGAGTAACAAGCCTCAACATCTTGTAATGCTTTAATGACATAGTAAACAGAGTGTTCAACCCTAGCTGGTTGCCGAATTAACACCAAACTAACGGCAATGGAGGATACTGAAAGGTAAATCATAAGGGTCTCACTAGGCTCAGGTGTGGACAAGAGAGGTGCATGGCTCATATACTCTTTTAGCTTGATGAAAATATTGTCGCATTCGGGAGTCTAGATGATGTTACGCTTGTTTGCTCTTGAGGGCCTTAAAGAAGGGGCACAACGATCTGTAGCCTTAGAGATGAACATGGTCAGGGTTGCCACACGTTCATTAAGGCTCTGGATATCCTTGACTATCTTCGGCACCTTCATATCCAAGATAGCTTGGATTTTCTTAGGGTTAGCCTCAATGCCTCTTTGGCTAATCATGAAGTCACGGAACTTCCCTGAAGCAACGCGGAAGGCGCATTTTATTGGATTGAGGAGCATGTTGTAATGTTTGAACACGTCAAACATAGTGGATAGGTTAATGATATGTTGATCTGTTGTGCGACTCTTAACTAACATGTCGTCAACATATACCTCCATGGTGTGTCCGATTTGCGAGGTGAAGAGTTGGTTGACAAGTCGCTAGTAAGTAGTTCTAGCATTTTTGAGGCCGAAGGGCATTACCTTGTAGCAGTATAGTCCACGATCTATGATGAAGGATGTGTGAGCTTGGTTATCAGGATGCATGAACATTTGGTTGTACCTAGAATATGCATCCATGAAGCTGAGAAGCTCATGCCCTGCCTTTGCGTCAACAAGCTGGTCGATTCGGGGGAGAGGGAAGCTGTCCTTGGGACAAGCACGATTGAGGTTGGTGTAGTCCACACACATGCGCCAACCACGATTGGGCTTGCGAACCATGATCACATTGGCCAGCCATGAGGGATAATCTACTTCCTTAATAAAGCTGATGCTTTGTAGCTTCTCGACTTTAGTCTTCATGACTTCGTACCTCTCGAGGTCATAGGCACAGCGCTTCTGCCAAATGGGACGTACGTTTGGATCAATGCCCAATCTATGAGAGATAATGTTGGGAGAGATGCTAAGTATTTCACTATAGGACAAGGCAAAGATTTCAGAATTCTAACAGAGGAAGGCAATGAGGTCTGAACGGAGATCAGGGAGAAGGGAAGTGCCCATTTTCACCTGAAGATCTGGGAACTCTTCGTGTAGGTTGACAAGTTCGAGATCTTCCACGTGGTTTGTTTCAGCGGTTTTGACATGGCTTTCATATTTTATTGGGGTTTTCTTCACCTAATTAAATAGGGTTTTGGTTTCCTATTCGTAGTTAACTTGTAATCCAAGTCCTATGCATTATCAAAAGGACTTTTGAGGCTATGTTAAATTAGCCGAGCCAAAGAGAGGTCGGGGAATTTAGAAGAGAGAGTAACAAGAGAATTTAAGAGGGAATTCTTGGGTGTTTATAAGGGCATCAAAGGGTTTGAGCAACGGTGATAGAAAAGAAAGTTAGGGTTCTTGTGAGAGCTAAGGGAATTCTTGATTGTAACCAAAATTGTTCTTACACATTAGTGAATTTCTCTGGTGGATCACCAAAAGGATGTAGGCACGAGGTCGAACACTATAAATCTTCGTGTTCTTTGTTTACTCTCTTCATGGCGTGTGTGTGTTTTATTCTCAAGGGGTTTGTGTGTGTTCTGGTTGCATAGTCCATCAATGATAAGAACTTAGAGTGTTTATGCACAACACCTATTGGGTCTAATCAATGTGTGATTAGAAGTAGATCCCTTATATGGCCTTGCTTCGGTTCAGAGGAATTTGGCCAATGCTCAACCAAATTTCTCTACAGGGCTGGTAAAGGTGACTTCTTTTGGAACCTACTTGAAATGATGTCGTCTATTTCTAATCAATGTGTGACTAGAAGTAGATCCCTTTCCCACTTGTGCTTGAGAGCAATTTCCTCCAATAACCTTTGGTTTTGCTCATGTGTTATCGCATTACATTTACACAATGACTGAATGCTTAGTGACCGAATATTGTCTAATAAAGTGATAATCGATTTAAAGATGTTTTGTGTTTAGTGATATACAATTGATTAAGGGTTAATGACACAAAAAACTTATATTGTCAAACTCGAGATAATCGTGTGGCAGATGTGTTAATGTATAGCTCCCATTATTAAGTCAATGCTCACAAATCATTCATCTAATATAGTGCTTTCCCACACGTGCAAGAGAAATTTCAAATATCTTTCATAAATATCGCATGTGGAAGTTGTGCTGGGAGTAACAAGAGACCATCACACACTGATTGATTTATAGCGAAAGCTAATTGAAAACATGTATATTAAAAACTTGTATATTGCTCAAAGTGTGCACGAAACAGTAGAGTCACGTATACGTAATTACGGGTGTATTTAATTGGAATTTTAAAAGATTATTTTGGGATAAATAAGTCTTGTGGTATTCAATTAAGACTTTTAAATAATCTAAATAAGTCTTGTGGTATTCCATTAAGACTATTAGGATTTTTAAATGAGAGTGTTTAAATCTAGTGATATTCAATCAAGACTTTACACAAGTAACAAAAAGTCTTATGGAATTTAAAAATTTGCTAACTTTGAAGGATTTTTTTAAATGTGGAATTTTGTGGGACTTTTTAGTGGGAGGTATAAATACCTAACCCTATCTCAAATCCCACCCTAACCCATCAGATTTTCATGTGAGATTTTTTTTTTCTGCTGGAGAAGATGAATAGACATGCAGTGAGCTTTCTATGAACAAGGTATTTCTTTTTATTTCACTTTGCTAATCTTCTATAGCATATAGAAATGGGATTTTTTTCCCTCTGTCTTCATTAGTAGTAAGAGAACATTATTGATAATTGCTTTTGAAATCTTTCTATAAAGTTGGATAATTCCCTAGCTTTTGAAATCTTCTATAGTATTTGGTGATATATCAAACGTTCTCCTGCTTCTACTGACAACAATGACACAAAACATAAATCTTCTTGCTTTATTTGAATATCTCTTTTATTGCCAATTGTTTGATCTATATTAATGTCATATCAGAGTTGGTAATGAGAGACTTCGGGAAGCTCATATAAAATATTTCATTTTATTACTTGTTGAAGCTCATATCATTGCAATTTGTAAGTGCAATCTGTTTACAACATAATCAACCAAGCACATTCGGCATTAGGTTATGGGCACACGTGCCAATTGCCAAAGGAAAGACACTTGAGTGATCCCTAAAATACTAATGACAACATCATCTTCCTAACTTGTCGGAGTAATACCTCCCTTCGAAGTAGTAGTCGCCTACAGAAGACGGCTACTGATGCTCTCAACTATAGAACCTAGAACCTAAAACCGCGGACACGTGTCACCACCACTACAATTTAGTCCCATATTGAAACTTTGTGCAAATTCTCACTTTCACTTTTATATAAAAGAGGAATAGTGCCCAGGTAAAAAGGATAACTACTTTTCACATTTACTATTACTCTGTCAAAATAGTGCCCATACTTGCTGACTTAAGCATTGGAGAGTCTTCAGCAAGTATCACACTAGTACCTGAAGCTTGACGATTGCTTCTCCCTTATTTCTTATGCAGGATCACACCTTACTGAAGGTCTGCAACCCTTTTGTCCAGCTAAAGACTTGACACTTCTTCCACTTAAGTTGACCCTCGATTTTAGGCATCAACAGTTTGGTGCCGTTTGTGGGAATCGAATTCCGAAACTCACCCCTCTACCAACCCTATCGTCTTTTCAATCTGTCATGCTCCAACATTCTGAGCGAAGCTAGCCTTGGCACTCAGCACCACACCCTTCATATGGAGTCCTTCAGGAGGAAACCTTTGATCGACTTGCATCTTCGGGCTAAGGCGGCTTCATGCCAATGTTGCCAAAATGACAGAGAGCTACTACCACCTTCATACGAAAAATGCGGAGTTGGAGCATGACTACCGAACCTTGAAGCGTAACTGAGAGAATACTCACCACCAACTTGACCAGCACGACCTCACCCAAGGTATTGAGCGCACCTGCCGAACCAACTGGTCATCTCACTTCATAGTGCTCCAACGCAGCCTTGGCCTAACAAAGGCAAAGGCCACCTTCATCTTGAAGTAACCAGGTCACGATCTCTCCAAATTTTAGCACCAAAGGATCGGACTCATGCCCCAACCAAGATTTACAAAGACTGCAAGGATCGCATCTCGAAGCTTCGACCAAAGCCCATCCCGATTCCTATTGATCCACCACCACCCCCCTAACACCACAAATCTTCAGCACTCGACACCCTTCCTCGTACCAATCCTTCCATGCGACTTCTATTTAAGAAAGTTCGTCGTCTTGCACACGACCCATTAATACGACACGAATTCGCATGAAATTATCAGTATTTGGGTTGAGATTAATGGGTAGGGTTGAAAACAGGTGAACCCGTTAGCCACCTGTTAAGTTAACAGGTCGTGTCGGGTCCATTCGCAAATATTCGCTATCCACCGGTTAAGAAGGGTAATTTTGTATCAAAATTCATATTAAAAAAACAAAACACCTACCTAACTTCACTTTGTTTTTTTATTATTCTTCTTCTCTCACCGAATCTCTCTGTCTTCACTTTGTTTTTTTTGTTCCTCTCTCTCTCTCTCTCTCTCTCTCTCTCTCTCTCTCCTCTTCTTGTTTTCTTCTTCTTTCTGTGGCATGGTTTCTTCTTCTTCTCTATTTTTTTTTTCTTCTTCTTGCTATTTCACAAGTTTTCGTCTTCTTTATTTATATTTATTTCCTTCTCTCTTCTCTCTATGTTTCCTTCTCATGAGTACATTTCATTCTCTCTCTTTTTAGAATCCAAATTTCTTTTCTTTGGATATAAAAGTTGAAAGAACCAGTGAAGAAGTCTTCACTGTCTGTCCATGTGGGTTGGGGTTCTAAGTGGTGGTGGTTATGGTGTTTATGAGATGGATATTTGGGGGAGAGGACAGAGATAAGGGGTTGATGGCTAAGCTCAGTGACAGTTGTTGGTTTTTTTTTTTTTTTTTTTTTTTTTTTCTTTCTGGTTTATTCTTAACGAGTCGTGTCGAATATTCGCAAATTGTAACGGGTTGTGTTTGGGTATAATGTTTGTCACCCGTTAACTTAACGGGTTGTGTCGTGTTAACCTGTTAAGTTAACGGGTTGACACGAACACGACCCAAAACCCATTAGCAAGACCTGTTTGCCAGGTCTACCCCAAACCCTCGCCAGTGCCAAATCAACATGATCTCTGCTATCAACGGTGACCCTACTCTGGCTGGCACATCTAACCACTCCATCAAGCACTATGCATGGTCTTCCTATGCACACCAAGTCTTCAACACTGAGCATGGACACATGCAAAAGATGTCCAGAGTAGGTTGGGACCCTATTAAATTCAGTGAAGAGGAGCAGCGTGGTGTCATTTTTTCCCATGATGACCCGCTGATCGTTGAAGCAGACATTTCCAACTTTGATGTTGGTCGTATCCTTATTGACACCGGTAGCTCGGTGAGCGTCATGTTTGCTGAAGATTTCAATGAACTTCAGGTCCCTAACCACCTGCTTGACCAAAGCATCACACCTCTTGTGAGTTTTTCTAGCGATATTATCCAACCCATCGGGAGCATCCACCTCCCGATCTCAATCGGTTCAGCACCCCAATAGACCACGATTATCACTCCCTCTCTGATCATTGATAGTCCTACGACCTATAACGTCATCCTTGGAAGCCCAGCTTTGGCATAAATGAGGGTATTCATTTCTACACACATGCTAATGCTCAAATTCGCTACTCTTCACAGCATGGGCACAACACCTCTGGGGTGTGGTCTTTTACTCTTATTTGATTTTACAGGAATCGAGGAAGAGAGAAGAAAGTTCAAAGGGTGATGGATCTACAAGTGAATATTCTCCCGTGAGAAATTTGCACAAACATTTGGTGCTTTCATTGAGAGCACGAGTTATACTTAACGCGTGCTCTTGAATCTGTTTCCTTCTATTCATCACTCAACTGAAGCCTTCCAAACAACCTTGGTTGGAAGCAAGTGCATGAGAAGCAAGACCACCGTGACGACGCAATCTGTGATGGATCCAAGCCTCTAGGATGCCTTGGCATCGTGTCAGCCGCCTCTTTCCTCTATCGACACCGAGGCCTAGAACCCTAGCGGCACTGTTACTTCTGCCGTGGTTGTAGCCGTTGTTTTCCCTCTCAGTCTTGCAGCTGAGACCACCACTCCAACACTTACTGCCATGCCACATCACAGCTCCAACAACCACCACCTTCACAGCACTGCGCTAGATCCACAGCACAGCCACATGGTCTTGTGCTCAGAATGACGTCAAGGCTTGATCCATCGTGAAGCCACACTGCAGCTGCCTTAAACTTTCGCCACCAGATCCGACGCATTCCATAATGACGATGCCAAGGCGCACGACACCACCGCTCTTCATCCCAATGTCGCCGTACCCATAGCAAGTGCAACCATTCCCTCCTTTGCCTTGGCGCTTGACATACTCTCCCGTGTAGACCTCCAATGAAACCCTAGCCCGTGTGAAATTGGGCTCCACACACTCTCGTCCCAATCCATGAAGTCACGCAGACCTCAGTCTTAGAGTTGATCAACTGGCTCAGAGAATGGACAACGAAAATAATTTGGTGGTAGCTCCTCAACTGGATTGACTTGGTCTGAAACCTTGGCCTTGGACCACAGGGTGAAGAGAGAAGGATGGACGAACGTACCCACTAGTAGTTCGAGAGGTCCCATGCAGGACAAGTAGGTGCAAGCAGACAAGGAGAAGTGCAGGAGCGTGTTTAGCATATTGGCATATCGCAGGCATAAGCGAGCCACGCTGAGAGCAGATCGAGTCTCCAATGTGCACGAGAGGTTGGGCTCACGATCCAATGTTCAAGCTTTCCTGGGCCCACAGATAAGTGTTCACTCGAGACTAGGCCCTCAAGGAGATCAACCTCACAATCATCCCCATGAAATACGAGAGGAAAGACGACCACCTGCTCAATCCTAAGGAGCCGATTCACGACAAGTTGCAAAGGCTCCCTCGCAAGCTCAATCCACCAACACGCCGCACAGGCAAGTTGGTTGAAGAAATCTACTCAAAGGAGACAACAAGGAGGTAAACCAATGGAGCCCGAATCATAGAGGACACTGATGTGAACCGTAGGCCATATGGGCAGAAGATGTCGAGAAGCTTGTCAATGATTGACTTCAAGACTTGAGAATCGGAGGAGATTTCAAGGATGCCCTGCGCAAGGTGGTGGACTAAGTGAACTCATCACCATTCACTGCTGAAATCGAGCAGGCAGCTCTATAGAAGCAACGCCTTCTTTCACACACTTCAAAGGGGATTCCAATATCGAGAGACAACTGAAGCACTTCAAAAGTGTTATGTCATGACCTTGGTGCAAGGTGTTTATCATGACCTTACAAGGGGCAGCCCAGAATTGGTTCCATACCCTGCCATTCATATCGATAAGCAGCTTCAAGGAGTTAGCATTAGTCTTTACCAAGGAGTACACTTCTTATCGGACAATAAAGAAGAAACCATACCACCTGTTCAGCCTGCATATGAAGCATGATGAGTCTCTCCGGGACTACATCAAGAGATTCAAAGTAGAAAAGGCAAACATCGTAGGTTTCGATGACCGAATCGCATCCTCTGCCTTCAAGAAGGGCTGCCAACTGAGCACGACTTAAACCTCGAGCTAACTATTGCTCCCAGCCAGACTCTGTTAGAGATCTTTGCGAACACTGAACACTACATGCTCTGGGAAAATGATCGAATCGCTGAGAAAAGTCTACCAGGAAAGCCGACCAACTAGCTAAACAGACAGGTCAACGAAGTGACATATTCAGCAACAAGAGCAGTGCCAAGCGCAAGTCACATCCCTAAGGAGACTCTCAGGCAGATGAGAACTACACCAAGTTTTCCATCCTCATACATCAAATCCTAGCCTAAGTAAAAGACAAGCCTTGGGTGAAGAGACCACTGGCCTTGAAAAGAAATCCAGACAAGAGGGATACCATAAAATATTGTGCCTTCCATGGGGCACATGAGTATTTCACGAATAATTGTTTTGCGTGGAAAAAGCAACTCTAAGAACTAGTGAGAGTAGGCCACTGCACAAAGTTCATAGCAAGGAAAAAAAGAGGAAGATTAAAGAGGCCACTGTTATTTCCCAAGTCTAGACCAGCTACCCAGCAATTGAAGATGATCCCGTGATCGGCTTCCAGAAGAAAGATTTAAGTGGGCTTGATCTGTTGCAAAATGACACCCTCATCATAAGCATCCGGCTTGCGCAAGCCACGATCAACCGAGTTCATGTGGACTAGGACAACGTAGCCAAAATCCTGCAACTTTCAGTGGTCCAGCAAATAGGAATGGAGGCCAAGATCAATAGGTTAACCTGGTCGCTGACCAGCTTCAATAGAGTAACCATGATCACAGTGGGAATGGTAGAGTTTGATGTCTACTCCTTACCTGTGATTAGCACTCAAACATTCATGATCATCGACGAAGTCTCCCCCTATAATGGCACCCTAGGCAGACAGTGGATTGGCATGATCAACACCATCACATCCGCCACGCACCAGAAAATTAGGTAACCAATCCTTGGGGGCGATGTCTATCAGATCAATAGCGATCAAGCAATGGCGAGAAAGTGCTCAGCTGAATGGCTGAAGAAAAGCAAGCAAGCACAGTTCGTCTCTATAAATTAGATAAGGGAGGAAGCAAATCTCATTACGGACAGTCGAGCAAACTAGAAGGGAAAGAGAATTGTCATTCCCCAATAGAAATTAAAGAATCAGGACCAAGACGAGGGAATCCACCCAGAGGTTACCCCCGAAGAAGGATGGAAACCCGAAGAGGACGTCAAACTAGTACACCTTCATGCTGACAAGCCAGAGAAAAAAGTGCAAATAAGCTAACGCCTAAGCCCAGAAGAGAAGGTGAAGCTTACAACCTTCCTTCAAAACAACAAAGACGTGTTCACTTGGTCGCCAACTAACATGCCAGGCATTGATCTGCAGATCATCTTCCATCGCCTTCACGTCAACCCAGCTAGTAGACCAGTAGCGCAGAAGAAACCCAACTTCGCTATCAAGCAAGTCGCCATCATCGTAGCCGAGATCGACAAGCTCCTAGCTACCGGTTTCATTGAAGAAGTCTTCTACGCAGAGTGGCAGGCCAATGTTGCTCTAGTGGCAAAGAAAGACCAAGGCAAGTGGAGATTAACAAGGCGTAGACTACATCGACCTTAACAAGGTGTGCCCAAAAGATAACTTCCCATTGCCAAGAATTGATCAGCTCATGAGGACGATAAAACAAAGACTTTCCTCAATGAAAGCACCAAATGTTTGTGCTTTAACGCGTCTTCCTACAATCAAATCATGATGCCTTAAAGAAATGACAAAAAGACAAGTGGGACGAAGAGTGCGAAGTAGCTTTCCAAAACTTGAAGACCTACCTTACTTCACCTCCCTTCTTCTCAAAACTAGTACCAAGTGAAGATTAGTTCATTTACATGGTGGTGTCCAACTCAGCAGTTAGCTCAGCTCTTATCCGAGAAGAGTTAGGGGCACAATATTCGGTATTCTACACGTCAAAAGCCCTCTTTGATGCAGAGACTTGCTATCCGAAAATGGAGAAGCTCATTTTTTCGCTTGTAGTTTCCACAAGAAAGTTAAGACCCTACTACCAAGATCATCGAATAATCGTCATGATAGAATTTCTTTTAAGATCGATTCTTCACAGCCTCGATGCTTCTCAGCGACTCAAGAAATGGGCTATTGAACTTAGTCTGTACAACCTCTTTTACCGGCCAAAGATTGCTATAAAATCCCAAGCTTTAAAAGATTTTGTTGTAGAGTTTACTCCAACAGTCGAAGAAGAGAAGCTGGTCACAAAAAATAAGGAAAATTCAAGAGCAGATGATACCTCCTTCGCCGATCCAGACCTGCCAAAGGACATGTGGTAATTACGTGTAAACATAGCAACAAATCACAAGGGAGCTAGAGCAGGCGTCGTTATAATCACCTTGGATGGTGATCAGTTCATAATTGTATATCATTTTGTACCTCTCTAGCTTATGATTTGGTTATGTTATTGAGTTAAACTTGTGCTTTTAATCCCTTTTCTGTTTGTCATTCAGTTCATTGGGCCTTAGGTAGCAATGATGGCTTTGGATAAGAAGAGTTGCAAAGGGGTGCAAAAACGAGCAGACTGAGTTAGCAATTCATTTCGGACTTATCTTTCTCATCTGAGCTTGGATTGGGCCAAATCACTTGTGGTTGGAAAGAAGAGATTCTGAACTGCAGGATGGACTACTCAAACATATCAATTGATGAAGCCAGGCCCAATCCGTGGTCCCATCAAGTTGCACCATGCTCAGGATTGCAGCTGCCAGCTGATGAGCTTGTCACCTCCTTTAAGCCATGTGCCTCACCCCAGCTGTAACTGACTTTGGCAGCCAAAAGAAGATCACATGGTTTGGCAGCACTGCCACAACTGATCAGCTTTGAACCCATGTGATGCAGCAGCAAAGGATGAAGGATGGTGTGGGAATATCATCATGATGTTCCTCCCTCTTAGCCCTATAAATAGAGAGGTCTTCAAGCTTCAAAGAAACACACATCCACCCCATACACTCTAGGTACACAGCCAGATACTCTAAACTGCCCCAAAACACCAAAACAGCTCCAGAAAACCTCCCTTCTATTTCCTACGAATTTCCTCTCTCTCAACCATCACCACTCACTCAAACTCATCCCAAATCACCTCCATATCCTTCATACATCCTTCCAGACGTGGAGAAGCTCTTGAAGAAGCATTGGACACCATAAGAATTTCAGAAAAGGGTTTTTCTACTCTTATGACATTCATTATGTTTTCCCAATTCTGTTTTAGTTTCTTTTCCATTATGAGTAGCTAAATCCATAACTAGGGTTTCGATGTAACCTAACATGAATATTCTGGGTTTATAAGTTTGAAGTTTGGAGTTTCAAGTTTGATTCATGATTCATGTTTTTATTCATTTTGCCTACTTGCCTATATGCTGATCGGAATGCTTAGCTACCATTTTGATTTGTATATCTTGGTTTGAATTAAGAGTAGACACCATGCTTTAATTCGAATTGAACTATGAATAGGAAGAGTATGTATGGACATTCGACAACAGGGATTAGATACATGCTTGGTTGTTTAAATTGTTCTTCTATGCTTAATGGGTTCCTAATGCTTAATTTTAGGTTAGACAACAAATGATCAAATTAGGGAATTAGGAACACAAGGTTAGGACCAGACACCATGGCCTAATCATACTTTAGCTAGAATCAATCTTTGAATCTGAATTAGACTTGTTACTTGACTCCTTATAACCCAGAATTGAATTGTTATGGTGAATCGAATGCCCTAGTCTCCAAATCCGTTTTCCAGCCCTTCAAAATCACTCTTTGTTACACTTGTTTATTTGCTTTCATTTGCAATTTCAGTTTGCTCACTTCTTTTCACAATCACAATCACTCTCACTCTAAATTCTGTTTTAGACTAGACTTCCTAACTTCTTGAATTTGGTAATCTAAGTACATAACTAATTTGAACTTCTCAGTCTTCGTGGGTACGACCTCGTACTTGTCTTGCTATACTACTAATTGCCCCGTACAATTGCGAGTTAACATAATATTAACAACAAATTTTGGCGCCGTTGCCGGGGACTGAACGAAAGTTCTTCCCTGGTTATGTGCCCAAGGTTACCCTATTCTTTTTAGTGTTTCTAATTAACTCAAGTTATTTTCTGTTTCAGGTAGTTTATGTCTAGAAATCCATTCCTTGAACAAGTGAGGTCTTCGTTCCAACGTTCCAAATCCTTGAACGCAGGACCATCGTTGCAACCCAACCGGGTGATCTCTGGAATTCAGAATCGTCTAGAAAGGGAGTTGTCAACTGCAAAAGACCAAGCTCTGGCCACATTTTCAAGTCTTGCTCTCCACACTGAACTTCCTGGTTCTTCACCTTCAAATTCGGAAGCAAGTTCAGACCAAGAAGAAGAAGAAGAGATGGCTGCCAATGAGTTCATGGGAGAACTTGATATCCCAACAATTCCAGCATCTCCTTCAAGCATTTTGCTGCCCACTGTAGCTCGAAATTATGAGCTTAAATCTTCTCATCTTAATATGTTGCCTTCCTTTTATGGTTTACCTAATGAAGATCCATTAACTCATATAAAGGATATTTTTAATGTTGTGAGTTCTTTTCCCTTGACAGGTGTGACAGAAGATCAACTTCGAATGAGAGTGTTTCCATACACTTTGAAGGATAAGGCAAAATATTGGTTGAATTCTTTGAAGCCTGGTTCACTCACTTCATGGGCTGCCATTCAAAAGAAGTTCCTGGAAAAATACTTCTCCACGCAAAAGACCGACATGCTCAGGGACAAGATCTTATTATTTGCACAGCAAGATGATGAATCGTTTTGTGAAGCATGGGAGAGATTCAATGGGCTGCTCAACCAATGTCCTCATCATGGGATTCCATTGAAGCTTCAAATGCGTATGTTTTATAAAGGACTAACCTCTTCTAGTCATAATATAGTCACCAATTTTGCAGGTGGTTCTTTTAAAACCAAGACTCCCGAAGAAACGTATGAACTCTTTGAAGAGATAGCAATGGAGACCCAACATACGGATACAAGAGGTAAACGTGTTGTTAGTGGTTCTAATGATTCTTCTAGTGTGTAGATTTTAAAACTGGAACAAAAGCTAGATGCTCTTCTTGCATTAAACTCAAGAAGCCCTCCGAAGGAAGTGTGTAGTATTTGCGAAACTCATGACCATGCTACCATAGCTTGTCCACTTGGGGCTGGATATCCAGAATTTGTGCAAGAGCAAGCTAAGGTGGTAAATTCCTACAACCAAGGTCCAAGAAATGATCCATACTCTCAAAGTTATAATCCAGGTTGGAGGAATCATCCAAACTTTTCATGGAGGAATACTCAGAATCAAGCCAATCCCCCTTCATTCGAAAAGCCACAACAAACATCATCATTGGAGGATATAGTTAAGCAGATGGCAATCAACCAATCCAATTTCCAGCAAACTACACAAGCTGCCATTACCAAATTGGAAGTCCAATTAGGCCAAATAGCTGCTGAAATAACTCAAAGAGAGCTTGGGAAATGGCCAAGCCAAACTGAGATCAATCCAAAGAACCATGAAGTCAAGGCCATTCATGTGCTCAGATCAGGTAAGATCATTAATAATAAAGTTGATTCTAATCTTTCAAATGATGTTGTGATTGTAGAAGATGAAGAGGAAGAGACCATGGCTACGGAAGAAGAACAGCCCAAAACTTCTCAATCTGCTCCTAATGCCAAATCAGATTCTCAGGAACCCAATCCATTCCAATTGCATAAAAGGGATGACAAATTCGTGCCATCACATCTTCAAGAAGATAGATACGTGCCACCCGCTCCATATGTTCCACCTATTCCATTTCCAGGCCGTCTTCAGAAAACAAAGCAAGATAAGGCTTTTAAAGAGATTTATGATATTTTGAGTAAAGTTAATATCAATTTGCCTTTGCTTGATCTTATTGAACAGATTCCTGCATATGGAAAGTTCATCAAGAACTTGAAGACTCACAAGCTCAATTTTGCTCCAAATGAAGAAGTAAAGCTCGACATGAATGTAAGTGCTGTGTTGCAAAGGAAGCTTCCACCAAAATCAAAAGATCCTGGCAGCTTTGACATTCCCATTAACATTGGAGACAAGAAGGTTGGAAGAGCCATGTTAGACTTGGGAGCAGGCATCAATGTAATGCCATATTCAGTTTATCAAGAGCTTGGCTTAGAAGGGATGAAGAAGACTTCAATTCGTCTTGAACTAGCTGATCATTCTATCAAATATCCAAAAGGTATTGTAGAAGATATTCTAGTTCAAGTTAATACACTAATTCTCCCTGTTGATTTTGTAGTGATGGATATGGAGGACAACCCAAATGGAGATCGTGTTGATCCCATTCTCTTAGGACGACCATTCATGGCCACTACAAATACAATTATACATATGAAAGATGGCACCATCTCCATGACTGTGTTGGGTGAAACTGCTGAATTTAAAGTGTTTGATCCTCCATCTCAACCTTCTATCTCTCTTGATACTTGTTTTACAATTGATGTTGTGAATGATGAAGTTTCTTCCAAGAGTTTGCAGAAACAGTCCAATGATGCTACAGAAGTTGTCATTTCACAAGAAGAGGAAGATCATGTTGAACCAGAATTCCAAGAAGTGGTAGCTGCCCTAGAAGTGTTCCAGCCATTTCCACCATTTTCTGAGCCACCACTTGAGCCTCTTGAACCATGCTCTATGAAATTGGAACCGTCCAAGGTCAGCCCAATGTTCAAAGTTACAGACATGAAGAAAAAGAAAAGAAAAAGACAAAGGAAGCAAAGGAAGAGGAGAAGGAGCTGGGTGAACCATCTTGCATACAAGGAGTCCATTGATCCAAAACCTCCCAATTCATCAACTTAGCTGATTGCAAAATGTCTTGCCAAGACAGTAACTAGGCGCTTCTTGGGAGGCAACCCATGTGTTCAAGAAGACGGTGCTTGGTAGGGGTCAACCTAATCGCATCAAGGGGGAGTTTCTCTAAACCTTCTTCTTAACTTTTCCCTTTATCATTTGCATGTTCTCAATCATCTTTTCTATGCTTTAACATTGAGGACAATGTTCAATTCAGGTCTGGGGGGAGGTTTTCAATTTTAATTCATTTGTGGTTTAAATTTTTGTTCTTTTGTCACTATTTTTTTTTTTTTTTTTTTTTAGAATGTCATACAATCAATGCTATGGAGCTGCCATTGAGGTTTTCATATCATAATTTTTGCACTTCACAAAGCTTTTGCTCTTAGAATTCTGGTGGCTAAAGTACCATGCTCAAATTCTTGAAGGAGAAAAGTGGAGACTACCCTAGTGAGCTACATTGAGCCTAATTGCTTTCCTGAGAGGGTTTAAAGTGTTTCTACTTCTCATCTCTACTCATTTTCTTCATTTCACTCTAAATGATCTCATTGTTCCATTTTGATTGAATACTAAGGATGATTCTCTTTTGCAGATATCATGTGCTTGCTCTCATTCATGAATGAACTCATTGAAGTGATGCTAGGCTATGTGTGCATAACCATTCTGTGTGCTTCCTTTTCACCCTACCCATTTGTGTGTTCCATCAGCCCTTTTGAAGCCAAACACTTCAAGCCCTTTTTCTTCTATCATTTCCCTACCTTTGTATCTCAATCTGAGATGTTTAACCTATTGTAGCCATACCCTATAACTTAGAAATATACCAAGGTTTGCCAAGATAAAGTTTGAAGCAAGGAAGTTGCTGCCATGTACCTAAATGAAAAATCGTGTGAATCTGTGCAATGAAGCTAAAGAAGATGCAGATCAAATCAGCAAAAATGAAAGATGAAAGTGTTTCGATTTGATCTAAGTATGAAATATAAGGTCTATACCTTGTGATAACATGAAGTTTGCAGCCCTGCCAATCTAAATCAATGATACCTTGCAGATCAAAGAAGAATGCAACCTTGGTATGTTCTTAAGTTACTTGTTTTTCCTTCCAATTCTTCCATTTCCCCTAACCTTAGCCTTTCATTACAACCTTGTAAAAGACCTAGCTGATCTTTGAGGATGTATTCATGGTTGCTGTAAGTATGTGTGTATCTCTATTCTTAGTATTTGATTCCTTTCTTGAGATCTAACCAAAACTCGTGCTTCTATTTCTTACACTCACTTATGCTTTCTTGAGAGAATTAAACCATAGGTTCTGAGTGATTGAGTGTTATCTGTGAGAAATAGAGTCGAAGCATGTTCTCCATTCAAGGTTTGAGTGTGCTTGCTTTGAAGCCGTGTGCCTTTGAGCTATAGCTTCCACTTTACGCACTGATTGATCACCTATCTTGGCAACTCTATGGTATTGGAGGTATGACAAAAGTTTTCTTTCATTTTCATTAAGTTGATTTCAAAGTTTTACTAAATCACTTTGTTTTGTAGAGTCAGTAAAGCGTTTGTGGGTATCGTTTCTGTTAAACCCTCAGGAGACACAACTCCTCCTACTAGGGATGCCTAGAGGTTTAAAGGCTTGTTGCATACGCTCAATGCAATCGAGTTACCTGCGGAAGTGGTTTAGTTAACTTCTTGTTTTGTTTTTAACTTTGTTTTCTGTTGTTTTGCTCGAGGACTAGCAAAATCTAGGTCTGGGGGTATTTGATCAGTTCATAATTGTATATCATTTTGTACCTCTCTAGCTAATGATTTGGTTATGTTATTGAGTTAAACTTGTGCTTTTAATCCCTTTTCTGTTTGTCATTCAGTTCATTGGGCCTTAGGTAGCAATGATGGCTTTGGATAAGAAGAGTTGCAAAGGGGTGCAAAAACGAGCAGACTGAGTTAGCAATTCATTTCGGACTTATCTTTCTCATCTGAGCTTGGATTGGGCCAAATCACTTGTGGTTGGAAAGAAGAGATTCTGAACTGCAGGATGGACTACTCAAACATATCAATTGATGAAGCCAGGCCCAATCCGTGGTCCCATCAAGTTGCACCATGCTCAGGATTGCAGCTGCCAGCTGATGAGCTTGTCACCTCCTTTAAGCCATGTGCCTCACCCCAGCTGTAACTGACTTTGGCAGCCAAAAGAAGATCACATGGTTTGGCAGCACTGCCACAACTGATCAGCTTTGAACCCATGTGATGCAGCAGCAAAGGATGAAGGATGGTGTGGGAATATCATCATGATGTTCCTCCCTCTTAGCCCTATAAATAGAGAGGTCTTCAAGCTTCAAAGAAACACACATCCACCCCATACACTCTAGGTACACAGCCAGATACTCTAAACTGCCCCAAAACACCAAAACAGCTCCAGAAAACCTCCCTTCTATTTCCTACGAATTTCCTCTCTCTCAACCATCACCACTCACTCAAACTCATCCCAAATCACCTCCATATCCTTCATACATCCTTCCAGACGTGGAGAAGCTCTTGAAGAAGCATTGGACACCATAAGAATTTCAGAAAAGGGTTTTTCTACTCTTATGACATTCATTATGTTTTCCCAATTCTGTTTTAGTTTCTTTTCCATTATGAGTAGCTAAATCCATAACTAGGGTTTCGATGTAACCTAACATGAATATTCTGGGTTTATAAGTTTGAAGTTTGGAGTTTCAAGTTTGATTCATGATTCATGTTTTTATTCATTTTGCCTACTTGCCTATATGCTGATCGGAATGCTTAGCTACCATTTTGATTTGTATATCTTGGTTTGAATTAAGAGTAGACACCATGCTTTAATTCGAATTGAACTATGAATAGGAAGAGTATGTATGGACATTCGACAACAGGGATTAGATACATGCTTGGTTGTTTAAATTGTTCTTCTATGCTTAATGGGTTCCTAATGCTTAATTTTAGGTTAGACAACAAATGATCAAATTAGGGAATTAGGAACACAAGGTTAGGACCAGACACCATGGCCTAATCATACTTTAGCTAGAATCAATCTTTGAATCTGAATTAGACTTGTTACTTGACTCCTTATAACCCAGAATTGAATTGTTATGGTGAATCGAATGCCCTAGTCTCCAAATCCGTTTTCCAGCCCTTCAAAATCACTCTTTGTTACACTTGTTTATTTGCTTTCATTTGCAATTTCAGTTTGCTCACTTCTTTTCACAATCACAATCACTCTCACTCTAAATTCTGTTTTAGACTAGACTTCCTAACTTCTTGAATTTGGTAATCTAAGTACATAACTAATTTGAACTTCTCAGTCTTCGTGGGTACGACCTCGTACTTGTCTTGCTATACTACTAATTGCCCCGTACAATTGCGAGTTAACATAATATTAACAACAGATGGAACTTTGTTAGAGCAAGCCATTACACTAGGCTTTCCAGCCTCAAACAACAAAGCAGAATAAGAAGCATTGTTCGCTAGCCTGCACACGGCAAAAGAGCTGTTGATCAAGAGGTTAGTCATCTACTTAGATTCCTAGTTGATCACAAATCAAGCTACGAGCAAGTACATGGAAAAGTACCCGAGAATGATTTAGAACCTCAACAAAGTCCAAGAGCACACATGCAGATGCGCTAGCAAGCTTGGGCTCAACACTGGATACCCAATTCAGACGCTTTATCCCGGTTGAACACCTTGATGGCCAAGTATCGAAGAAATAGAGCAAGTGGACTTAATGCAAATTGATGAGGACCCCAGCTGGTAAGACCTCATAATCGACTACTTGGTGACTAAAATTTGAAGCCAGAAAAATCAGGTAGAAAACTGCGAGATACTACATGAAGGACAACCAGCTTGTTCGAAGGTCATATTCCGTCTCTAATCTCACCTGCATCAAGTACCCCCAAACTCTCGAAGTGATCTGCAAAATCCATGAAGGCTGGTGTGGCAACCATTCTAGGGGCAGATCACTCGCTTAGAAAGCTCCAAACATAGGCTACCTTTAGCCTACTATGAGACACGATTCCACGAAGTATGTCAAAAGATGTGATCAATGCCAGCGATACGAACCAATACTTGGCCTGCCTGCTAAAGTGTACCATCCACAGAATAGCATGTGGTCATTCATGCAATGAGCCATTGACTTAGTGGGACCCATGCTGCTGACACCTTCCAAGAAAGACATGATGATCGTTGCCACATACTACTTTACTAAATGAATTGAGGCCGAAGCTCTATCCTTTACTAAAGAAGCTAACGTGGAGCGATTTATCTAGAAAAACATTATCTATTAGTTCGGCTGCCAACAGTCATTAGTCACTGACAACGGGTCGCAGTTCATTGGCAAGCTGATCACCGTATTCTTTGCAAAGTATCGATTGTAAGATTGTGTTGGATTGCTTAAAGAAGAGACTGGAATGCGCTAAAGAAAAATGGGTCGATGAATTGCTTGGACTCTTGTGGGCTTATCGCACCACCAAAAGAAGATCAATTGGCGAAACCTCATTTTCCCTTGCCCATGGGACTGAAGCAATCATTCCACCTCATATCATTGTTCCATCCATGAGCATTAAGAAGATGAAACCCAATTGGGAAGGTCCATACGTGATTTGCAAAATTGGGGGCAGAGGAAGTTACACACTTGACACTCAGGAAGGAAAGGAGATTCGAAGACAATGGAAGGCTTGTCACCTCCAAAGATATTACCCATGAAGCTTCCGTCTACCGGCCCAGTCCTAGCAGGCGACTAAACCTTACCCACTTTTGAAGAAGAAAAGTAGCTACTTATGAGTTCGGGTTATTTATCCAGTTATTTCAATTTCAAATAAAGCAATGTAATCATACAAGCATCAATACAAGTTTAGTTTTTCGTTCAAAATAAGTGTGCAAATAAGTAGTGTCCTAAGGGAGACGCAAGGCGAAAACTATGAAGTGTCCTAAGGGAGACATAGGTCAAGCAGACCATCGCCCATAAGCAACGTCCTAAGGGAGACACAGGGCTAAACCTATGAAGCGTCGTAAGGGACATGCAGGTCAAGCACACCATCGCCCATAAGCAGATTACAAAGCTTTAAAAAATAAAAGGAGTCTCCATATCCACAACATTAACCTGCACACTTTGAGCATGAGGCATGTTAGGGCAAAGCATCTCAACATCCTCATATGCAATTGGATGACAAGGAGCAGCTCCAATTTTGCAGTCCAAGTAGCCCAACTTGTACGTGTCAATGACAGCCTCATACTTGGATTGTTCAGCAGCCTTGTGGTAGGCATCAAACTTGGCCAAAAGCTTGTCATATCTATGAGAGATGTTAGCATTCTTGTGTTTAAGACGAAAGTAGGCTTCTTTTCGACTATTCAAGGCAGCACCAGAAGCGTTGAGTTCACTATCCCTTTTAGCATGGGAACTCTTTAGCTTATAAATACTCTCCTTCAGTTCAGAAATCCTCTTTTCATGACGGATCTGCTCAGCCAAGATCTTGCTAGTCATATCAACATTCTTCTTCTCCAACTCGCTCAGCTAAGCAGAAGAGGGGCAACAACAAACGAGTTCCAGATGGCCTCAACAATAAAAACTACTCTTTTTTGAAGCAAATGAAAAGTCGCTTCCTTTTGCTTCTCCAAGGAAAGACTTGAGAAGGTGTCAAGGTCGCCAGCCTGATGGATATGATCAACCAGTTTAATGCAAGCAGATAGGCTTGATAGAAAATTTGTCTTGAGAAGATCGGACACACATGCATCCCCTCCAAAGTTGGACTTGTCAACCTTTCGACCAGCTGTTCGTATTTCCGAAGAACCTTTCGCCTAAGTAGACGACTCTCTCGCCTTCTTAGCCGTTGCCATCCTTATGTCTAAAGGAATCAACGACGTTGAATCAACTACATGTTTGACTGCTCATGGCTCGGCTACTGAATAGCGATGACTAGGTGGAGGAGTAACCCTCCCAATGCGATCCTAATCCTTTGTTTGGTGCAAACGACTCAAACATCGGGGAGGAACGTCAATAGCTCTTTGCGTCTCAGCAAGCGAACTCGCTCAAGAACAAACTTCCTTGCAGGGCAAATTACCTCTCAACATCTTCGGCGGGAAGCAGACCACCAACTTTCTCCCTATACTCGCTCAACAACCAACTGCAGCCGAGAACCACTGTTCAGAGCAAGGACTACCTATCCAACAGTCGAACCACAACATAAGCCACGGTCCAATAGCCTGATCCATGACGTGCTCAACAAATGACACGGCGATAGCCATCATCGTGCTACCATCATCTGACGCCGCCGCTACCACCAACCAACACCTCGCGACGACAACTAGCCAGGCCCGCGCCAACCGATCCTCATCACGATCAGAAGAAAAACAAAAACAAAAAGTTGCAGCAGCCGCCACGACAGCCATCGCGACACCGTCATCATCGCCACTATTGTCGACCACAATGACAACCAGTCGGGGCCACCTAGTTGGTCCTGAACTAGTCGGGCCCACCCAATTGGTCCTCGTTGTGAAGAAGAAAAGAAGAAAAAAAAATCAAATCAAATTCGCCTTACCTTGGGGTGCACGGCGACTACTTTCTTCGACAAGCAGTATGTTCTCCAAGATGCTCTCAAGCTAGAAAGTGGAGAAAATAAGTTTGCAATTTGAAGAAGAGTGAAGAGAAGCCTTGTATTTATAAAGGTTGGGCATCCTAGGTCAAGGAGGAATCACAAGCCTATTCCCATTAGGAGCCCAACTCCAAGAATAGTCAAAAGCATACTCCAATTAGGAGCCCAATTTTCAAAAGGAGTCCAACTCAAAGAAGAAAGCCCATATGCAGTTGGAAAGCCCAAAGAATATTTTTCATCTCCTACATGCCTCACAAGCGCCATGCAGAAGCTGGGGGCATTTGTGGGAGCAAATAATCTGGCTTCCAATTACAAGGTGACATGTGGACAAGAAGAATATCTCATAGGTGAATTAATTGAGCCCATTTATTTGGCCAATTAATTGATACTAAAAATAAGGATATTACCTTTATTTGTGAATATAATCACCAATTAAAAGATAATATCACCAATTTAGGATATTACCTTATTTTGGAGATCATCATCAATTAGTGATTTGATCCCAATCAAATCCCTAATTGATTCAATCTGTACATTTTGGGGAAAGAATATCTTCTTTCCAAATAAGAAGATATTCTTTGAAAAACCCTAGATGGCTAGAGCCCTATAAATACATGGCTACATTCAACACACAAGGTAATCTGAAACTCAATTTTGAAACCTACAAAAAATACCCGAAGCCTCTCTCTCCTAGCCGACGGCCACCCTAACCTCTGGCCTCTACCACTCTTGTCTGTCCCACACAGCCAAAATGCCACCACACACGGCTCCAGCCACTTGGCTCTCCCCGTGAAAGAAAACTCCTTTCTTAGCTATTGTTTCTCAAAGATCCAATCGAACTGACTTAGGCATTTAAGGGCCTTTGACCAGCACCCCCCTCCCGGGTGTGGTCTTTCACTCATGTTTGATTTTACAAGAATTGAGACAGAGAAAGAAGGAAGTTCAAAGGGTGAAGGATCTACAAGCGAATATTATCCCGTGAGAAATTTGCACAAACATTTATGATAACTATTAATTTTGGACCATTGACGATACCAATGAGTTGTTGCACCTATTGGTGGATGCTATCAATAGTCAAAAGAGAAAAGAGAAAGAGTAATATTTGGGATGCTATAAATGTAATAACCTGAACCCAAATTAATATTTAATTATAAATGTATTCAAGTAAAAGACAATTTTACCCCGGAATATTTTAATGGTTTAAAAGTTGGCTTTTTATTTGGGAAGGAATTTGGGGATTTCAATTGTATCGTTGCATAGAGCACGTCGAGATGAGTCCTCTCTCTCTCTCTCTCTCTCTCTCTCTCTTTGATTCTCTCTACTCCAGCCACGGCAAGGGCTAGCGCTAGTATTGTTCGAACTGGCTCAACCTCGCCGTCAAGACCCACCCGTTTTCCTAGCCAGAAAACTTGAATCCTGCCGGCGGCCACGATTGGTTTTTCTTCGATTTTTCCTAGCGTCGCCAAAGCATTTATGGCGAACTTCTCCATCGAATCAGGTATGGTTTCTCACTCATTTTCCGAGTTCTAGTTGCATGTTGGGTAGGATTGGATCGATTTTGAGTCTAGGTATTCCGATTTAGAAACCCAGATTTTGGCCGAATTTCGAATTGAAATTTTGGCCAGTTGCCGTCCAAATTGGACCTTCCCACCATTGAAGATAGTGACCCACACATCGAGTAGAAGTTGTAGGTGGAGTGGTCAGCGACGGTGTGGAGTTTTTCCGTCGCCGAAAATTACTCTACACTCCCACACACTGTCGGCGCGTGTGGCGACGCATGGGCACTGTAGTGGGGCCACAATCTGTTCCGATGTGATCCCGATGTCATTGCGAGCTTGTAGGTGTGCACGAAACCTATTTTGAACATCGTTTGAACCTCAAATAGATTTATGCCTATTGTGCTCTATCTAGGTTCGATATGTTCAGGCTGTTGGATCAACTCCAATTTAAAATATAATGATCTAGGCATTCCTATGATCGTGTGGGATTTTGCGGATCATGAATCGGAGCCCCGGATGTTCCGATTCAATAATTTAAAGTTTTCATTTTACAATAACCGTCCGATCGTTCGATTGTGAGCGATCCGATCGTTCGATTTGAACCCGACTTGCGGGGTAGGTTTAGAAAAGTGTGTTGAACATATAGGAACTCCTGGATTGGTGATCAAAGGTCATGGGCCCCTCAGGCTCGGTTGACCAAGTTTGGATAGTTTGACCCCTCAGTTGACCGTGAGTCTTCCGAGGTAACTTCACCCTTTGAGAAGTACTAGAACGGATGAGTCTTAACTGTTTGCGGAGCTATGTTGAGTTTGGAGGGATTTTGGGATTTGTCTTTACGTCATCGTATGGAATTTCTTGTTTAATGGGTTTATATGAATATGGAATGAAAATATATATGTATATATTTATATATATAGATTGCTAATTGTGAATATTTCTATTTTTTCGATATTTGAAGATTATGCATTATTGGTGGTGATGGAATCTCTAGGGCTAGTGGTTATTTAATTATTTGTTATTATTTATTTATTTATTTAGTTATCTTTTATGATTAAGATTATTATTATAGTATCGGAAAGGTTTGTTAATTGGATGTCGGCACAACTAATAAATTAACTAAATATCTAAGTACATGTCTATATTTAATATATATATATATATATATATACTCAGAGGATTGAAAATGACGAATTATGGACACTAGTTCTCAACAGTATGTGTAAATTTCAAGGTAGTTGAGAACTAATTTTTCGAAAGTTGGGAAAAGCATTTAAGTGTGGTTTGGGAAATAAGAGGAATTTCAAGATAAGCTTCAGAATATGGTTTTCAAACCCACCTCAGGATACCCCTAGTTGCCTTTGAAAATAGGTTTGTCATTTATGACATTGCCCCACGAGTTTCGGGGACGCTTGAACCTTATGGTGCGAGGATGTGCATTCTCAAGCTGACTACATGTCCCCCGAGTTTTGTGATGAATGCGGCTCAGGTTGACTAAGGGTCCCCTGAGGCCTGCAAGGAATGCGGCTCGGGTGACTTTGTGTTTCCAAGGCCTGCGAGGATGTAACAGACATGATACTCGGAATTGACGGAATATTATTGGAATTGAAGGCGTATTAAAGGTATTGACGGATCACGAATAGGGGTACGCCTAGGTGGAGAGTATTTTAGTTTTAAGATGTTTAGACAAAAAATGATGATTTAATCTTGGTATTTTTTAGTAAAAGTTTTAATACCTATTTTCTGATTTTGTGAGACAAAGAATTTAGCTTTTTCTAGGTTTTAAGGATTTTATACATTTTACAATTAATTTCTTAAGCGATGAGTTTGTTTTTACAATATATATATATATTTCTATCTATCTATCTATCTATCTATCTATAATAACCTAAGCCAGTAATATATAAAAGGTTTATTTATGTACATGCCCCCTGTGCTTTTAAACTTGTCTCAGCTTACCACTTGGGCTTTGAAACGTCTCAAAATACCCCCACACTTTTAAAAACGGTCTCATGTTACGCATTCCATCAGTATTATAGATGTTCCGTTACGTGCTTTGGGCCCTACTTCGTTTTAATCCTTAACATTGGAGAATAAGGGTTTTTTCAGCTTCAGAAAAGGGGAAAGGGGGTCTTTGGGTGAGAAGAAAGCTAGGGCTTATCAAAATCTGAGGTGGGGTTCGAATTTTGGGAGAATCTGGAGAAGAAATCACTGTTTGGGCTGGGTTGCTATTGTTGCAGCTTGTAATCTATACCCAGTTCCTAATCCTTTGCCTTGAAGATACAAACTACAAAGAACAATGATATATTTATATATCCCATTTGAAATATATGAAAGCACATCAAGATACAAGCTCATGTTACCACTCCCTTTCATAAGATCTAGATTGGATAGGGAAAGGAATGGAGAAATGAAGGGGAAAATAAAAATCTCCATCACATACAAGATACTGGCCAGATAGGAAATCACAATTTAAAAAATAAAAATAAAAACCCTAACCATAATACAAACCTCTTCATTTTTAACCTATTCTGAAAGGCAGACTTCAAAAAATAGAAAATCAACCTATACTACCCAGCTTGTGCTCTTCTTCTTGAGTAGACTTCCAAACTTGTGGAGTAAAGGCTTCTTCTTCTTTTGTTGTTGTTGCTGCTTTGATGGAGAGATTCTGCCATCATCAATGCTTTCAGTTGAAGTAACTCCATTAATCTGACCCAACCCCTCCTCACCACCCCCAACCTTTGAGTCCACTTCCTCTTCAAAGGATTCCTTCTCTTGTTCCCACTCTGGCAAGAATTCCTTCTTTTCAATCTCGCAGCTCTCCCACATCTTATATTCAACTTCTACAGAGTCATCATCTTTCTCTTTGCTCTCATCTTCTTTTGGTTTCCCATCCAAATTTCCCCTTCTCACCCAAATACCCCCTTCCCCTTTTCTAAAGCTGAAAAAACCCCTATTCTCCAATGTTAAGGATTAAAACGAAGTAGGGCCCAAAGCACGTAATGGAACGTCTATAATATTGACGGAATGGGTAACGTGAGACCATTTTTAAAGTGTGGGGGGGGGGGGGGGGGGGTATTTTGAGACGGTTTCAAAGCCCAGGTGATAATCTGAGACAAGTTTGAAAGCACAAGGGCCATGTACATAAATAAGCCTATATAAAATGATTGATGAATTAGAGGAAGTTCAGTGAGTGGCGTACTTATGTTCTGAGTATGAACTGTTTGAGAATTAGGAAAGTTGGAAAGTTTTACTTCAGAGTTTGTGAATGTTATTGAGCATATCACTGACATGAGAACTAGGATTGATTTGCAATGAAAATGAAAGGTAACAATTAAGAAGATACACAAGTGCAATATAAATAGAGAAAGAACTACATGAGGCTTGATCCCTTGTTAAGGGTACGTAGGCAACCTGGAGTTACTAGGTGCTGCCGCGAGATAAAGTGATTGGAAAGCTGTTCAGTTAAATTATTTTGAAATCTATTAACGTATTCATGTTGTTTCAAAAGTTTGGATCAGTTTCTGTTGGCAGAACATTTTATTTGACTTTGAGAGGCCTGAGGCCATAAAGCTTTGATGTTTGGTCGCTTGAATGGTATTATTGTGCATACTGAACGGTTGGATTATAAAAATCATGTCTTATACAGGTAATAATTTTGGGAAACGAGTGAATTATAGGGGAGACTTTGCCGAATTTTCGGCATGAGTCAAACTTGAAGAAAAGAATTTTGGGAAACTTAGAAGGCATTTTGGTCAAAAGTGCCTGGCACTTGCCAGGTGTCGGATCCAAAGTGGAATTTGTGTCGGGTCCTGTCAATAAAAGAGATACCAAATTTGGATGAAAATACTCGTTACATGGCAGGTGATTTGCTTAATACTAAAGCAAAGAAGGACTTGTTCTTGAAGATGTCACCTGAAGAGCGCTCATCTTAGATAACCTTCAAATTAGGCACTCGTTAATATTTTGATCATATTGAGTTTTGTTGAGCTATATTTTTGTTTGTACTATTTTGGTTGTACTTTGGTTGAACTTTTTTTGTTATAATTTGGTTGAACTATTTTCTTTGTAATTTAGTTGAACTATTTTCGTTGTAATTTAGTTGAACTATTTTAGTTGTACTTTGTATTAGTATTTTAGTTGTTTTGATTAAACTAATTGAATTGTTTTGGTGATATGTTTTTAAGTTTTTAATCTTTTTATTTTTATTTTTTAATGGGTATATATATGACTTGACTTGAGCAGAGAATACTTGGCATGCATATCAGTTCATCTATACAGTATTGTAGTGCAGATATATGCTTGCATTACTATATACTATTTGCAATAATTGGGTTTCGGTTTTCCTGGTACTGTTGATGATGTATTATTACTATTTGCATGCTCATACATATTTTTATATACATAGAATGTCACAACGGAATATGTGTGAAAGTAATGACATAGAGGAAGAAGAAATTGATGATGAAGAAATAGGTGAAGACGAAATAAATGAAGAAGACATGGATGATGAAAATATGGATGACGAAGAAATAGATAGAGAATTGAGTGAACAATTTTAGGAAGCCATTAACATATGAGTGATGGCCTAGATATAAATCCATGTGGTCCTTCCAAATCTTATAAAATCCAAAAGGAAAAAAATTCTAATTATAGAAATCCATAAAATAAAAAAAAATAAAAAACTATAAGCCATTACATTCTGATTAAATCCACTGGACTCTTTTTTATCCCTATATAGTTTTTTAAAATCCCAACTAGGGTGTATTCAATTGGGATTTTAAAAGATTATTTTGGTATAAATAAGTCTTGTGGTATTCAATTAAGACTTTTAAATAATTAAACAAGTTTTGTGGTATTCCGTTAAAACTATTAGGATTTTTAAAGGATAGTGTTTGAATCTAGTGGTATTCAATCAAGACTTTAAACAAGTAACAAAAAGTCTTATGGTTTTCAAAAACTTGCTAATTTTGAAGGATTTTTTTTTTTTAAAGTGGAATTTTGTGGGACTTTTTAGTGGGAGGTATAAATTGTTAAATTTCAAAGACGGGCCAGCGGCACACTACTAATAACACCGATACTGTCCCCAACTTAACCACCTACAAAGCCACTGAGGGTTTTATCATAAAAGGCCTCGATGATATTAGTAGTGGAACCATTCATTATATATTGTATTTTATTTAGTTAAGTTTCCTATGTGAGAATTATATTCTTCAACATGCTCCCTCACGTAGGATGAGTCACACGTGGAGCCAAGTCCACATTGGCGTCAATCATTTAAGCCCAACACGTGAACACCACGTATTGGGTAAGGGGTAGGGATAAACATTCCAGCCCAACATGTGAACACCACATATTAGGTAAGGGTAAAGGCCTAATTCAGGCCTAGTCAATCAATCTGGCTCTGATACCATGTTAAATTTCATAGAGACGGACCAGCGGCCCGCTACTAATAACATTAATATTGTCCCCAACTTAACCACCTACAAAGCCCAGTATGTATGGGGTTTTATCACAAAAGGCCTCGGTGATATTAGTAGTGGAGCCATTCATTATATATTGTATTTTATTTTGTCAAGTTTCCAATGTGCAACTTATATTCTTCAAAATAAATACCTACACTACTACAAAAAGTGAAAAAGACGACGGTAGAAGAAAAAAACCGTCGTTGTGTTTAAAAAGACGACAGTAACAAAAAACGGTCGTGGATAAGTGACTTAAACAACTAAAAAACGGAGGTATTATTGAATTTTTTTTTTTTATAACGACGCACACAAATAAAAAAGCGTCGTCTTATTAAAAAGGTTTTCTTCAGAGTTAAAATATGACCAAAAAACAACTACAGCAAGTATGACAAGCGTCGTCTTTTAAAAATCAAGTATCCTTTTTCTGGTAAAGACATGGTTGTTTTGAAAGAACTGTCGTCTATTATATGTAAAGATGACGATTTTTTTTTTAAAATGGTCGTCTATTATGAAGTAAAGATGACAAGTTTTTTTTAAAAAGGGTTGTGTATTCTATGTAAAGATGATGGTTTTTTTTTAAAAAGGGTCGTCTATTATGAAGTAAAGATGACAGTTTTTTTTTTTAAAAAGGGTTGTCTATTCTATGTAAAGATGACGGTTTTTTTTATAAAAGGGGTCATCTATTATGAAGTAAAGATGACCGTTTTTTTTTTATAAAAAGGGTCGTCTATTCTATGTAAAGATGATGGTTTTTTTTTTTTAAAGGGTCATCTATTATGAAGTAAAGATGACGGTTTTTTTTTAAAAAAAGGGTCGTCTATTCTATGTAAAGATGACGGTTTTTTTTTTTATAAAAAAGGTCGTCTATTATGAAGTAAAGATGACGGTTTTTTTTTTTAAAAAAGGGTCGTCTATTATATGTAAAGATGACGGTGTTTTTTTAAAAAGGGTCGTCTATTATGTAGTAAAGATGATGGTTTTTTTAAAACAAAGGGGTTGTCTATTATATACAAAGATGACCGTTTTTTTTTTAAAAAAAAAGGGTCGTCTATTATGAAGTAAAGATGACGGGTTTTTTTTTTAAAAAAAAGGGTCGTCTATTATATGTAAAGATGATGGTTTTTTTTAAAAAGGGTCGTCTATTATGAAGTAAAGATGACGGTTTTTAAAAAAAAAGGGTCATCGTTGTTTATAGGTAAGGACAACATTTTTGTTAAAACCGTCGTTAATTGTAGGCAAAAAAAGGCCACTTGATTTTTAAAAGACGACACTTGTCACTAACAAGCGTCATCTTTTAAAACACGCTAAAAAAAGGCTACTTTAGTGAATTCGCGCTAGAAACAATTTTCAGATTTCCCCCCGTCTCTAAAAACCTTATCTCTCCCTCCTTGAAACCCTACTAAGCTCTCTAAAACACCCTCATGAAACTCTCTACAAAATCATCAGAAAATCGATGTCAATAAAGGAGTTGAGAGATTGAGGTCTTCGCAGATCCATAAGATAGAGAGGGAGGTTCTATATTTGAGAATCAAAGCTAGTTGGATGGTGAAGATCTCGATCTCCACGCTCTTTAACGATGATCTTCATCTCAGGTGTTCAAATTTCTCATCAACCTCAACATCTTGGTCTGATTAGCTTTTCAATTTCGTAGTAGCGATCTAGAAAGACTCGTTGAAATCTGTCGTGCAGACCACTTTAGGCCCATGGCTGTCATCACCATTTCAGGCCCTTGGCCCTCGCACTCCTCTGAAGGTCCAAGCCCTATAATTGTCCTAATCTCCTTATAATTGTGAAGATCGAAACCCTAGCCTCCTACCTTTCGAAAGGTTTGATTTGAAAGTCACATAATCTCTCAATACCCTTCTATGTCTTGCTAGTGAATTATGAATTAGTCTCTTTGCGTTTATAGTATGTTCTTTGTCTCCTTGAGATTATTTCGGCTGTAAATCGTGATGGTTGCACTAAGTTGTGAACCTTGTTAATCAGTTATGACCTTTTCAGCCATATCTATTGCTCTTCTTCTTTGATGACACTTTAAGGTAATAGCTTATCCAAGTATATTACTGTTGTGCTTCTTTTGAGAGATCATGCTCTAACTCTTCTTTTTTTATTTGCAGATTTATAACTTTTTCTTTTGCAGGTTTTCTATAGTCTTTTCTATGTGAGTCATATGTCTTTTTGTTGTTGAAAATTTGTTACCTTCTCTTTTCACCATCATTTTATTTATAGATTTTTCCTTTTGCAGATTCTCGATGGTCTTTTTTATGCTCATTTTACAAGTTTTCTATGAAAATATGGTCCAATGGTAAAATTTCTCTTCCACCTAATTTTATATGGTTATAATCTTAGCTGTTTTTCTCTCTCTGTCATTTTGATTTATTTATAGGGATGATGGAGGAGCCTTCAGTTGTGCATCATTTGTATGTTTGGATGAGGAAGACTTGGATTCGGAGTACGTAGGTCATGTTAGGAAAAGAATGTACTACTTAATTACCATATGTATCAATTGAATATTTATATTTAATTGGTAGGAATTATGTTTGTTGTAGAATAAAGATTGGTTAACTATGTAATAACTATTGAATCTTCAAGTTTTATGGAAGAAACTATTTTTGAGTGTATATATTCATTAATAAAGCATTATGGTTGGTTTTCTAGTTAAAATCGTTGTATAGTATCATAGGAAATCAAAAAGAACTAAAATGTAGCAGTTTGGGAACTTATTAGACGACGGTTTTTATAATAAATCATGTTCGCTACAAATAATTAACGATGGTTTTTACAAAAGGGGTTGTCTATTATATGTAAAGATGATGGTTTTTTTTTTAAAATGGTCGTCTATTGTGAAGTAAATATGACAGTTTTTTTTAAAAAGGGTCGTCTATTATATGTAAAGATGACGGTTTTTTTTTTTTAAAAAGGTTGTATATTGTGAAGTAAATATGACGGTTTTTTTAAAAAAAGGGTTGTCTATTATATGTAAAGATAACGGTTTTCATAAAAAACCGTCATCTTAACCTACAATCCACGACAGTTTTAATAAAAAACCGTCATCTTAACCTACAATACAAGACGGTTTTATTAAAAACCGTCATCTTTCCTCCTATAATTAAATATCTTTACCTCTAAACAACGACGATTTTCTTTAAAAACCGTCAACTTTACAGATAAACAACGACAGTGAAAAGCCGTCGTAGTTTGACACCCAAAAAGATGGCGGTCGATTTAATGACAGTTTTCAAAGCATTACAACGACGGTGGATCCCCGTCGTCTATTTCGTTTTTTGTAGTAGTGCTATCTCAAATCCCACCCTAATCAATTAGATTTTCATGTGAGATTTTTTCTTTTGCTAGAGAAGATGAACATAAATGCAATGAGCTCTCTATAAACAAGGTATTTCTTATTCCTTCACTTTGCTAATCTTCTATAGCGTATATGACTGGGATTTGTTTTCCCTCTGTCTTCATCAATAGCAAGAGAACGTTACTGTTAATTGCTTTTGAAATCTTTCTATAGTATTTGATAATTCCCTAGCGTTTAAAATCTTCTATAGTATTTGGTGGATATATCAAAATTTATCTTGCTATTGATGATAATAGTGACACAAAACATGTAAGAACTTGATCCTAAATTAATATTTAATTATTAATTTATTCAAGTAAAAGATAATTTTACCCCGATGATATTTTAATGGTTTAAAAGTTGACTTTTTGTTCAGGAAGGAATCTAGGGACTTCAATTGTACCGTTGCGTAAAGCACGTCGAGATGAGTCTGTAAACATGTAGTGGGCTCAAATCGAAGTTGTAACGAAGAAGTTATGGTCGCAAAAGTCCAGTGGCAAAGTCGCAATTACTTCAAAAATGGATTTTTTCTAAAGACCTGGAACCTCTCTCTCTCTCCTCTCACGCAGACTCCTTTTTCTCTCTCCTCTGTTCATAAACAGCCACCACCTCTGTGGCTTCTGGCAACGATTCCTGCCACATCTGGCCGTCTCCAGCCACTAAATTGGTCCCATTCTCTTCGTCTTTCACTCCTCTACACATCTATACTAGTTTCCACCCCCAAATCTAAGAAAAATTAAGCCACAATTCTAGCCAAACTCAGCCCAAAATCGGACAGCTTCAAAACAGTGGTTTTCGAGGGCTTTTCCAGCCAACTCCAGCCACCCCAAGCCATGAAATCACACCCAAAACACTCCCCTACCTTCCCTTTGTGTTTTCCCTCGAAGACCTGACTTGATTTCATCCCAAAAACGTCGAATCCAAACCTAGAATTTCTAGGCTTTTCAAGAGACGGAAACCTTCGTTCGAGGGCTTTAATGGTGGAATTGATCGTCGAGCCAAGGTATAAAGTTACTTCCCTTGATGTGCTTGATCTGTAGGTATGATTATTGGCCAGGGGATTGAAGTTTTCCGATCACCAAAAAATTTCTCTATACACCCGTCGGCAGAGGCAGCGCGTCGGCGGGGTGTCAAGCTTGGGTTTTTGTCCTAGAATGTTCCCCACATCATCCCAAGCATGACGGTATTTTCGGATTTCAATTTGGTTACCGTTTGATCGTTGATCGAATATTAGGCGTTATCCATTTCCATAAGTTCAGACCGTTGGATCGACTTCATCATTTTCAAATATGTTGATCTAAGGCACTTCTAGGATCGCGTAGGATTTTGCGGATCGAGAATCGGAGTCCCAGATACTTCGATTCAATAATTCAAAGTTTAGAAAAACGATAACCGTCTGATCATGCAATCGTGAACGATCCGACTATTCGATTTGGACCAAACTTGCAGGGCATGTTTAGTTAAGTGTGTTGACCCTGTAGGAACTCTCGGATTGGTAATTGGAGGTCGTGGACCCCACAGGGTACCTGATTGACCATTATGGGAATTAATCGCTTGTTGAACCTCAAGTCTTTTCAGACCATTCCACCTTTCAGAAAATGTTGAAATTGGGCCTAGGAACTTTCTTAAATTATGTACAAGCACTTTTGAGCTCAAGGGTCAGGGTTTTGATTAAATATCTATGGTTGAGCTATGTTATTAATTAAATATCTTTAATTGCTTAAATAGGTACTCGAACTTCACTAAACTTGCAGGAAGGACCCTCAAAGGGTCAGGCTAGCTTAGGCGCTCAGTGAGCGGACTTTTGTTTTATAAATGGATTTTATGCAATTAAAGTTTAATTATTTTTCTTGAATAAATTATTTATGGTTTTTACTTTCCAAGCAATTAGTAGAATTCAAATATTTTTATTAAATTATGTTATGCTTAAAATGTGAATGGCTTGGAAAGTAGGAAAGGAAGTGATAACAAGATTAAAGGATTTAATGAGAAATAGTATGATAATTTTTCAGGAATGGATTTTATGTTGCCTTCGGATAATTTGTTGCCATGGTTATAATGATGTCCACGGACATCCTAGTTGCCTTCGGTTGAGTCAGTGCACGTTTGACATTTGCCCCACTAGTCTTAGGGATATCCTAACCGTGAGGTGCGAGGATGCGGCTCAAGTTGACCAAGTGTCTCCTGAGTCTTGCGAAGAATGCAGCTCGGGTCGACTTTGTGTTACCGAGGCCTGCGAGGATGTGTCACGTTATGTGACACAAGGAATTGATGATTTAATGTGGGAAATGAATATAAGATCATGGAATTGACAGATATATGATGGGTACACCTAGGTGGAAAGGAATTATTTCTTGCAATGCTTTCAAAAGGTTTTGATGATTTGATTGAATGCATGATCAATAATATGTATATAAATATGCTATCTTAATTCTTGTATGAATATAGAACATGGATATAATTGGACTTTTCAAAATGGTTTTAATAGTGAGGTTAGTATGTTAATATTTTATTTTCCAAAACTTTATTTTGTCTACTCGCACTTTTAAATGTTTTGCACCCCCAGGCAGTAGTTGTGTATCAGAGCACCACCACAAGGCCGCCATCATGCATCATTCCTCCTTTTTCTCCATGTAGGATATTCTGTTGTGATTTTGCTATATCATTGTAAATTTCTGAATTAGCTTGCTCTGAAATTGCCCTAGGATTTCTGTAAAGCCTGAGGCCAAAAAGATTTGATGTTTGGTTGCATGAATTCTATTATTCTGCATGCTGAACGGTTGTGGTTATAGATTGCTTTTCGTACAGGTGTAAATTTTTGGGAAACAAGTATTTACAAGGGAGACTCTGCAAAATTTTCAACAAAAGTCGAACTTGAAATTAAACTTTGGTTTTTGTTAGAAGGGTAATTTGGTCAAGTGTGTTTGGCACTTGCCAGGTGTTGGAGAAATTATACAATGATACCGTATCACCACGTCAGCCGGTGATACTTGCATTCAAAATATACCACGTATTATTATTATTTTTAAATAATTAAATCTTTTTTATACAGCTGGACTTTCAATATGTTTTTATCTTTAAAATAAAATTGAGAAAATAAGAATATCCAAAAGACAGAAGAACCACCGCCCACCCCAACCCTGGCTCTCTTGACTAACGCGCCCTCCCTATCATTTTCTTCCTCCGTCCGTATCTCTATTCCATAAACAACGACCATATCTCTATTTCATTGGATCGACGTGCAGAGAGCATCATAACGCCTTTTTTTTTGGGCTGATTTTTCTCCACAATATTACCAAAGGGATTAAGATTCTCCTTCTCCTCCTCCTCCTCCTCCATCACTCACTTCTTGATACATATTAAGACAAAAAAACACCAACCCAGTTTACAGTTTACGTTTTTCTTGAGCTACGCTTGAAAATAAAAACCCAAGTTGAAGATTTAGATTTTTTTCGAACTGGGTTTAAGTGATGGATACTCCTGACATACATAGAATATATGATATTGGTTTTGTTTTCTGCTCCCATGGTTTAAGAGATCTTGCAGATTTTTATGGAGAGAGAGAGAGGGAGGGGCGGCAAGCAGTGGGCGTGGGGAAATTGGGTTGGGTTGGGTTGGGAGAGAGGTGGTTATGGCATCTTTTGTTTTTTGTCATTCTAAAATTTTATTCTAAATGTAAATAATGAATTTTAAATACAGCTTGTAAAAAAAATCAAATTTATTTAAAAATGATTGACACATGGCGTATTTTAAGTGGAAGTATCACCAGCTGACGTGGCGATACGGTACTATTCTATAATTTCTCCAGGTGTTGGATACGCACAGGGTTCGGCGCAGATTCCAAAATGGAATTTGGGTCGGATCCTGTCAAAACACAAATCTTCTTGCTTTATTAGAATATCTCTTTTATTGCCAATAGTTTGATCTTCTCTTTGTTGATGTCATGTCAGAGTTGGTAATTAGAGATTTAGTAATATTTGGGATGTTATAAAGGATATACCAAATTTTAATAAAAATACTCGTTATATGGTGGGTGACTTGCTTAATACTAAAGCAAAGAAGGACTTGTTATTGAAGATGTCACCCGAAGAGCGCTCATCTTGGATATTCTTCATATTAGGTACTAATTAGTATTTTGATCATATTGAGTTTTGTTGAACTATATCTTTGTTTGTGCTATTTTGGTTGTTTTGATCAAGGTACTAAATATCGATAATATCCCCGATATTATCCCGATAATATCTTATTTTTGGGGGTCCGATATTTTAACAACTAACCATAGTGTTATCGTCAATATATCGATATTATCCCGATAATATCGGGAAGATATTTTCAACATTTTTATGAATGATTTGGGCAATATATCGAGATATTATCGATAATATCCCGATACAAAACCCAAGAATATTTATATACACTACTACAAAAATGGAAAAAGACGACCAGAAAAAGACGACGGTATAAGATAAAACCGTCGTTGTATTTAAACAGACGACGGTATAAAAAAAACCCGTCGTGGATAAGTTCCTTACTGTTGAATGTTTTTAAAAGACGACGTATACAAATAAAAAAGCGTCGTTTTTAAAAAAGGATTTCTTCAGAGATAAAATCTGACCAAAAAACAACAACAGCAGGTATGAATCCACCGACGTAGAAAATAAAGACGACAGTTCACCAAAAAACCTGCCGTGTTAACTCCTAACTAAACACGACCAACTGTTCTTAATCCGCATCGTATAATATAATGGAATCCACGTCTGTATACTACGACGGTGCATTCTCTGTAAACCGTCGACTTATTATTTTGGAGTATACTACGACGGTACCTACAACACTACTGTCGTTTTTATTTACCACGTCCTAAGTTCAAATTACCGTCGTATTTGTTTAGTTTATACGTCTGCCTTCTCTGTAAATCGCCGTCTTATTTTTATAGCTTTCTAAAATTAATTAATTTTTCTTTTATTTTGGTAATATCTTTCTTAACACAAAACAAAATTTAATTCTCAATCCTCAACAACATTTTCATCTTAAAAGGAAAAATCTCTTCGTGTTAAATATTGATCAATATTTACACAATATATGTACACAAATTTGGCAAATACATCGTGGTTTCTTTTATGCCTTCACCCTCAGCTTGTTCAACTGTTTCTTCCTCTCATATGCAAGCTGGGCCCTCTCCTTCCTCTTGTTCTCAAGCTCCTGCACAGCCACAGATGAATATCTAATAATTTCAGAAAATCAAAATCAACAAAGTATGAAAAGCTCACTCCTCGATTCCCATTTTCATCAAAATCAACTGTTTCTTCAAAACTCCTGTGTAGCAAGGGTGGAACCAGACTTAGAACCTGTTGTGGGTTGTGCCCTCGTATGCCTTCAAACGGGCAAGTGCGGCTGCAAATCCATGCAGGTTCTAAGGCTGGTTCCACCCTTGCTACACAGGAGGATGTAGCAAACCCATGGGAAGTGAGGAATCATTCTGCAAACCCATTTGCTTTCAGAAAGACAATTTCTTGTGAGGGTTAAAAAACACGTGAAAAAATGCTATTTAAACAAAATAACCGTAAATATCCACGTCGGTTATAATATAAATACCGACGTCATATTTGAATAATCAACATCATAACTACATCGGAAATCCAAAAGTCATTTGGCGTGTATTAAAAAGATAACTACATCGGAAATCCAAAAGTCATTTGGCGAGTATTAAAAAGAGAACGACGTCGTTTTCAGAACTCAAAGTAACCACGTCGGTTTATTAAAATACACAGTCGTTGAATTTATAAGTACAACGTCAATTTAGAGAAAAAAAGCGCCGTCATAACCACGTCGGAAATCCAAAAGTCATTTGGCGCGTATTAAAAAGAGAACGACGTCGTTTTCAGAACCGCAAAGTAACCACGTCGGTTTATTAAAATACACAGTCGTTGAAATTACAAGTACAACGTCAGTTTAGAGAAAAAAAGCACCGTCATAACCACATCGGAATTCCAAAAGTCTTTCGGCAGTTGTGATAACCACGTCATTTATGAATTATCTACTGCCGTTATAACTAAATAATACGGCGTTTTTTTAATAACAACGTCGTTGTATTGAACTCTGGGAAAATATATAAACTTTTCGTCACCTGACCTAATATTTTACGGTTTTCTCTTCCCGATAAAGTATCGTAGTTTCCCTCTCATTTCCCAAATCACCATTTTCGTCACCTGACCTAGCATCATCGTCTGAATCATCGTCTTCATCTCCAAATCACCATTTTGGTCTTCGTCTTCGTCGGAAGGAAACATTTCTTTGCACTCCGGTGTTATTCAAGGTTTTTTCTCACTCTCTTCCCTTTTTTTACTTTTCATTTGCATGCCGTAGTTGTCTAGAAACAAGATTCTGTCAAATTGAAGAAATCTTTCACTGGTTTTGATTAAATACATAAGTAGATACTCTCACGACGCCAAAAGACAACAGTTCTGTCTTGTTTTCGACGACAGAATGGACACACCACGACGGCCGTAATGCAAACTGCATGACGGTGGCTAAAAACCGTCATGGTGTGACAATTAATACGTCGGAAACAAGATAAAACCGTCGTCTAGTGAGAGAAGAACAATCGTTTTGTAATTTTAAACCACGTCAGTTATTGTTAATAATCGACGTAGTTTATGCACATTTACGTCATGAAATATATAAAACCGTCGTCTTATTTTCATTCATGATCTAAGAGACTGTTTAATAGGACGTCACTTTTTTAGTGTTACCATCGTTGTTTTGTATTATTACGTCGTTTCTTTTTAATAACCGACGTTGTTTTCCTGGCAGATTAATCAAAAATGGTTTCGAAATCTCAAAAGAAGGAAGCTGAAGCGTCAAAGGCCAAAGCAGGTTCAATGGCACAAGGGGATGAACCCAAAACAGGTTCAGTGGAAGTTGAAAAATCAACTCAAAGCAAACCCTCGAAGAGGATGAGATTTTCCTCAACCTCAGAGAAAGACTCGAGCACAGCCACATTTGTTGAGGAGCCAAAATTTGGCCGCGGTATCAGCACAATGAGCCGTGTTGTGAAGAGGAAAATTGAGAAGGTTAAGCCTGTGGTTGAGTTCAATAAAGATGGCAAACCACATGGCAACGCTGCTGTTGAGATGGAGTCTTTCATTGGTGTTTTGGCACGCACCAGAGTCCCTCTTGTGGACAAGAAATGGAAACAATTACCCAAGGACGTGAAGGAGCAGATTTGGGAAGCTGTTCAAATGTCCTATGTTATTGGGGATAGTTACAAGAACTTGGTCTTGCAGTCTGCCGCCAAAAAATGGAAGGATTTCAAGTATAACGTAACTAGGCAGTATATCCTTCCTTACGCACATGACAGGGAGAGGTTAAGAGAAACCCCTGCGCTTTATAAGTTCATAGAGAAATCGCAATGGGATGCCTTCGTAGCTTCAAGGTTAACCCCAGATTTTGAGGCTAAGCATGCTGAGCAGAAGGAGAGGAGGGAGAAATTGGAGTACAACCATAGGTTGTCTAGAAAAGGGTATGTTGGTTTGACGGACCAATTGGTAGAAACCATGCCCGAAGGTCAAGAAATCGATCGAGCTGTTCTATGGAAGAAAGCAAGAGAAGATAAAACAGGAAACATCCCTGATCCAAAGATCCAAAGGCTGCAGAGAAGGCAAAACTAATCGTAAGTCTCACTAACTCTGTTCTAAATTTAAAAAACATAGTGTTTTATTTTGGTATAGACGTCATTTATCTTTACATAAGCGACGTTATAAAATGAACACCACGACGGGCTTAATTTACGGACGTTTCAAAATGAATAGGACGTCGGTTTGTTTGATAATCCGTATGGAATTGGACATCTACGTCTGTTTGTTTAATAATCCGTCGTCTTACTTTGAATACTACGACGGTCTTTGATTTATGTCTTAATCTGTTTTATTTTGAATATACAACGTATTTTTATATACCAACGTTGTAAAGTATAAACAACGACGGTATTTATATACAGACGTTTTAAATTAATACCACGTCAGTCATTTAAGAAAAACCGTCGTTGTTTATAATTTACAACGTCAGTATATGTATCTGTCATACACCCTGCTCAGGTTCTAGCAATCTCTCTTTCTCTCTTTTAGGATGATTTGCAAAAGCAAGTCTCCGAAGGCACTCAGACTGTCTCCGGGAGCAATGATATCTTGACTCTGGCTTTAGGAACCCCCGAGCATGGTGGGAGAGTCAGAGGAGCTGGTGCTGGCGTTACCCCAACTCAGTTCTTCAATTTGCCGAAACAGCAGAGAGTGAAATTTGGTGACAAATTGAAGGGAAGTGTGAGGGAGGCAGTCAGAGAAGAGACCTTGAGGATTGAGGCGAAGTCAAGGGAAACTATAATGGAAGCAGTCAGAGCAGAGAGGGAGGCTATGTTGGCATATATCCGTCAACTAGTTCCTAATTTTGATCCCAGCCAGATACTCCAAACCCCAATTTCTCCAAGGACTCCAATTCCTCCAATTATTTTACCCCCTCAAGATCAAAGCCCAAAAAATCCAATGTCTGATAAGGCAAGCTGCTCTGAGGCCACTAATATCAGACCCCTAGCTTTGGAATTAGAAGATCCGAAGCTTGAAGCTGATACTGCTGCAAAAGAGAAAGAGGACACAGTAAAATCTCTGCTATTTTCTATTTCTGCTTTTTAAATTTTAAAAAGACGTCGCTCCTTTTAATAGCCGACGTTAAAATTTAAAATAACGATGGTATATACGTCTGTTTCTTACAATACATGTCGTGTTTCGTTAAATACCACGACGCTTTTATAAACCGTCGTCTATTTCATGATTTCATATTTAACTGTATTTATATTAGACGACCTTTCTATAGTATAGCGACGTTATAAATTCAATACAACGACGGTTATCTATTTACCGACGTGTATAACCTTTCCTCCGTCAGTATTAACTAGAAACCGTCGTTTATATTATATACCACGTCTGTTTTTTGTGTTTAGTTAGAGTTGTTTATTTTAGTTCACACACAAACTAACTTATATTTCTTTATTAATTTATTTTAACAGGATCTCTCAAAGCTAGACATGCCAACTCCTCTGTTGGCCTTATGCCAACATTTCCGGACCAAGTTGTTGCCTAGTAACGAGGCTCTAACAATTCATATGCCCAAGGAAGTGTTTGGCTTTGAGCATGATACCTTCCTCTTCACTGAAGATGTTTTGCAGTTTGGTTCCATGGTTGAGATAGGAACCACAGTGATATCAGTATACATGAGGTAATTCTCCCTAATCCCATTTTGTTTTACATTTTCCTTTCTTTTAAATTAAAATCTCATTTAATTGACTTTCATATATTTAGGTTCCTATTTGACTATTTAAAAATGGCAAATATTGTAAACCTTGTTGGCCTCGTGGACCCTGGGCTAGTGAGCTCTGGAGCTGGATCAATATCAGACCGAATAAAAAACCTGTCAAACCGCCTAAATACAGCAGATGGGAATCAATTTTTCTTGGTCCCTTATAATCCAGGGTTAGTACCATTTAAAGTATTTTCCTAAGCTTCTAATATGAATCATTATGTGCAGGGGTCATTGGGTGATGGTAATTGTGAGACCATTAACGGAGACTGCCTATTACATGAATTCACTGCCAAAACGCATGGTTGACGACGACATGAAAAATATAGTGAATACGTAAGTTGATTTCTTCTGATTTAAGATTTTTCCTATAAAGTATTTAAATAAACGACGGTTTTTAATAATACCGACGTTATTATAAAATATAACGACGGTAAGATATTACCGACGTTTTAATTTAACTACCACGTCAGTATTTTCTTAAAAACGTCGTTTTAATTTAACTACCACGTCGTTTGCGTTTTATTTAAGAACGTTTTAATTTTTTTTGCTCAATTTTTTGTCATACGACGTTTTTTACTCTTACCGACGTTATAACGTTACACAACGACGGTTAGGTTTTACCGCCGTTTTAAACAAAATATAACGTCTTGGTTTTAAAAAAACTCCGTCGTTTTGACTGATTTACCACGACGGTTACTATTTGTATTTAAATTTTTTGTTTTGTCATTAACACCCTTTGTTTTCTTGTAACAGGTCAATTAAAATGTTTAACATTCATATAAATAAAAATTCACGTAAACAGCAGGCCATTTGGAAAAATCTACACGGCATTCCTGAACAACCAACAAGTGTAGAGTGTGGCTATTACGTGATGCGATTCATGAGAGATATAATTCATGATCCAGACCTAAATTTTGAGAAGAAGGTAAAACACAACAATTTAGATATACTTTCTTTATTTTACTACGTCATATTTTGGTTTAAAACCGTCGTTTGTATCTTTATAACACGTCAGTTTTTTGGTTTATTTTGCAGTTTGACAAGAAAAAAGATAAACTTCAGTATAAACAAGAGGATATTGACGAAGTTAGGCATGAATGGGCAGAATTCGTGAACAAGCAAATACCGAAGAATAATTGATGTAGATAAATATTTATGAACAATGTTTAGGTTTAATTTAGTTTATTTAAAATGTACATAAATATTTTGTTGTAATCAAGCGAACAAAAATCAAAAAAATTAAATTTTGTTTTAAAACTTGTTTAGTTCCCAAAAACCGACGTTTGATTCTAATTTACACATCTCATATGTGTAAACAATGGTCGTCTTGCAGTAACTGGAAATATAACATCGACGGTAATTCTTAAAAACGACGTGTAATAGTCATAACAACGACGGTTTATAATTAATTCATCCTGTATAAATGAATTTGTACTCATATACTACGTCCGTTAGTATAACCTTATCGACGTCTTAATATTATACAAAGGCGGATATTCTTAAATATCCGCCTTTGTATATTTAAACAATGTCAGTTATATACACCAAAATGACGTGTAATAGACATAACAACTACGGTTTATAATTAATTCATCCTGTATAAATGAATTTGTATTCATATACTACATCGGTTAGTATAACCTTATAGACGTCGTAATACTATACAAAGGCGGATATTCTTAAATATCCGCCTTTATATATTTAAACAACGTCAGTTATATACACTAAAATGACGTGTAATAGTAATAACAACGACGGTTTATAATTAATTCATCCTGTATAAATGAATTTGTATTCATATACTACGTCGGTTAGTATAACCTTATCGACGTCGTAATACTATACAAAGGCGGATATTTTTAAATATCCGCCTTTATATATTTAAACAACGTCAGTTATTTACACTAAAATGACGTGTAATAGTCATAACAACGACGATTTATAATTAATTCATCCTGTATAAATGAATTTGTATTCATATACTACGTCGGTTCGTATAACCGTATCGACGTCTTAATACTATTCTTAAATATCCGCCTTTGTATATTCTTAAATATAGTTTCAACGTCGGTTTGTTATGTTTAAAGTCGTTGTAAAGGGATACAACGTCGGCTAGGTCATTTTTAATTTAATTTTTATTGACTTTTATATTTTATTTAAATCCATATTAAATTCATAACTAAATCCAAAAATTAAACTGAAAACTACCAAGCATTGGAATATTGTCTCTATCCTAAAGCTTTAAAAAATATAATTTTGGAAATATTTTTTTATTGTATTTAATTACTAATATTAATAATATATTCAAAACAAAATCCGAAAAATAAACCGGCAAATTCTATGCACTGATTGAGACAATATCTTGCCCGTTAAGGCCTGAAAAATGTAATTTTAGTTTTCAAAGTTCAAATGATAACAAAATTCAAACAAATTTAGAGACAAAGCATGGTACTCCTTATACTTTACATAACATAACCCTAAGGTTTATGTGATCCATTGGTGCCCATAAATTCAAAATTATGAAATCCATATTTTAGCCTACTATTGTAGAAGGCAATGTTGTAAGGAATCCATAGCAATTTTCGGTTCATTTTTCTCGTACTTGTGTATTTTTTAAAAATTATTTTAAAATTTAGGGTTTAGGGTTTTTTGAAACGACGCCGGTTTTCTCCCCCTGTTTTTGATCAACTACATTAACAAAGACTAATTGAATTCGGTTTACGACGTCGGTTATAAAATAGCGACGTCCTTAGTGTTTACAACGTCGGGATTTTATAAAAACCGCCGTTGTAAGTAATTATTAGACGTTAGTGTAAGTGTTGACCGTCGTGGTTGAAAAACGCGGTACTTAAAAATTTTTGACCGCGACCTAAAATTTTCAGAATTTCCCTTTAACCCTCAAATAGTTCATTCTCTCTCTTCAACATAAATTTGTCTGAAAGTTTTCGCTCTCCCAGCTCTCTCTCAATATCCATGTAAGTACAACTCTAGTCCCTTTAATCCTAATTCTCTCAGCTCTCTCTCAAGCTTTTGTTATATTCTCTCAGCTCTCTCTCAAAGCATTGGGTACGTAGATTCTCCAAGATCTCTCTCAAAGCATTTGGTACGTAGATTCTCCAAGATCTCTCATTGGGTACGTAGATTCTCCAAGCTCTCTCTCAAAGCATTGGGTACGTAGATTCTCCAAGCTCTCTCTGAAGCAGTTGTTATATTCTCGCAGCTCTCTCTCAATATCCATGTAAGTACAACCCTAATCTCTTCTTAAATCCATAAATGTTTTCGTTGGTAGCTATATTAGGGTTTTGGTGTTTGCAATCTTGTAATAATTGCTCTCTGTTTGGGTTCTTTTATGTTTGTTTGGCCATGGGTTCTTGGAAAAGGAATGGGGATGGGAGATTTAAGCTATTTTTTTTTTAACGACGACGACGGTTGAAGGATCAAACCGTCGTCCAAATGTTTATTATACGTCGGTTGTTCATTTACTCCCGTCGTCTGCGTTTTAAGCCGCAACTGGTAGCCTAAAGACGACTGTTTCTCCATTAAACGTCGTCTTTAGGCTACTAGAACACCATTCAAATTTCTGGGTTTGGGTATCTTAATGACGACGGTGACTATAGATGCCGTCGTCGGAATGTATATTAAACGACGATTATTTTTTTAAACCGTCGTCTTTTCCATGTTTTATATTTAATTTTCATTTTGTTCTCTGCTTTTTGAATGAGGTAGTGTTTCATTGCTGGTCTTTCCACTTTAATATATATATATTTATATGAATTTGATAGAGTGTGAGATGGATAAGTCATGGATGCATTTGACGTCGGTTTTATTTTTTTTTATGACGTGTAATATATTAACCACGTCGTTTTTTTTTGTGTTCAAGCCGTCCAAATAATTTTCAACGTCTGTGGTGACCTAAAGGGTCGTGGTTATTATTGTTTTTACGTCAGTTCAAGTAAATATACGCCATGTTATATGTGTTAGACGTCCGTTTTTTTGTTTAGTGAACGTAGTATTTATTAATCATGACGGTTTCTAAGTTTTACACGTCGGTTTTGTTTAATTTAGAGACGTTGATAAACATATTTACGTCGGTTTTGTAGTTGTTTTTGACATTTAACATTGTTTAAACGTCTGTTTTTTACTAAAACCGTCGTCTATTATAGTCGAAAGGTCTCTTTTTATGCTTTTATGTATCAAATTGACGTCGGTTTTAGTTTTATTTATGACGTGTAATATATTAACCACGTCGTTTTTGTTGAGTTCAAGCCGTCAAAATAATTTTCAACATTTGTGGTGACCTTAAGGGTCGTGGTTATTATTGTTTTTACATCAGTTCAAGTAAATATACGCCATGTTATATGTTTTAGACGTCCATTTTTTTGTTTACTGAACGTAGTATTTATTAATTACGACGATTTCTAAGCGTTACACGTCGGTTTTGTTTGATTTAGAGACGTTGATAAATGTATTTACGTCAGTTTTGTAGTTGTTTTTGACATTTAACATTATTTAAACGTCTGTTTTTTACTACAACCGTCGTCTATTATAGTCGAAAGGTCTCCTTTAATGCTTTTATGTATCAAATCAACGTCGGTTTTAGTTTTTTAATGACGTGTAATATATTAACCACGTCGTTTTTTTGTGTTCAAGCCGTCAAAATAATTTTCAACGTCTGTGGTGACCTAAAGGGTCGTGGTTATTATTCTTTTTACGTCATTTCAAGTAAATATATGCCATGTTATATGTTTTAGACGTCAGTTTTTTTTATTTAGTGAACGTAGTATTTGTTAACCACGACAGTTTCTAAGTTTTACACGTCGGTTTTGTTTGATTTAGAGACGTTGATAAGCATATTTACGTCGGTTTTGTAGTTGTTTTTGACATTGAACGTTATTTAAACGTCTGTGTTTTACTAAAACCGTCGTCTATTATAGTCGAAAGGTCACTTTTTATTCTTTTATTTGTCAAATCGACGTCGGTTTTAGTATTTTTATGACGTGTAATATATTAACCACGTCGGATATTTGCCGTCGTTATTTCATATGATAAAAGACGGCGGTCGATTTCTCGTCGGTTGTAAAACATGATACATGACGGTGGATTACCGTCGTCTATTTCGTTTTTTGTAGTAGTGATCCTAATGGTGATCAAGCATTAAGACAATTAGATAGTTTAAAACAGTGATTAACAATTTAAAGTATGCATGCAATCAATCATAAGCAATTAAATAAAAATCACATATTCATGCTAAGGCTCAAGGCTTCACCCTAGCAAAGAGAGTTAGTTACGCATAATCATAACTAAAACCCAAGAAAATATCATTCCCATGAATAAGAATAAAAACACCTTGAAGTAGAAGTTCTTCAAAAACCCTAGCAAAAGTCGCGTTCCAAAAGCCAAAAGAGAGATATCCTAAAAATTCTCTGAAACATAACTTAAATACCTCCTAAAACCTAGTTGCCCCATCTTCACAAGGAAACTAGGTTAAAATAAAATAATACTAGGAAATCAAATCCAAATTGGACTAGGAGAATCTGCCAACAATCTGCCCAGCCACGTTTTGGGCTCAAATCTCCTCCGAATTTGGCCCAAAATAGCTTGTTTTAAAGATAAAAACGTTCTAAACACTTCTCTAGAAGGCCACGAACCCATCTGAGGTCATCTTGGGCTCCAAAAACGCAATAAAGGCCCAAAACGTCACTATTCTAGTACCGCACATTGCTCCTTTATTTTATTGCCAAAAAATAACCACTTGGTAAAAAAGTCTGGAATTTTGATACGATCAAGTTAAGTGACTCACGAACGTCCTCCAACTGGAATTACTCCAAAATTCGTCCATTTGTTTATGTTTTGCTCCAGAGAAAGTCGAAAGTCCTATATTGGAAATATAATTCAAAGTATCAAAATTCTTCCAAAATATCAACCAAAATATACTAAGAATGGGATTAAATATATGATATAAAATATGCCCATCAACCACTTTATTAGCGAGTAAAGATAAATGACTTTTACATGATTCATGTTGTGTGGATTAATTTAGTTTTATAATTCCGTTGCTCTCCTGACCCCAGCAATATTTGCCAGTTTTCAATAATTGTCTTGCGTGCACAAACCACATTTTACTATGAATCATTGTTATTTATTTGTAAGAGTCAACCATCAAATACAAGGGCCAATTAACATGTCTAGCACGTGGATTAGTTTGTTCACATGGAAAACATGGGTATCCCAATTTCCAAATTTCTCTCTCTCCTGCATTAAGCTCCTCTAGCTCCCCTCCACTCCACACACTTTATAAAGAGATGTGCATCAATCTTAATTCTCACCAAATCTTGAGCCAATAGCAAGGCATGGGTAGTGTAGTGAGAGAAAGTCATGAGCTACTCCAAGCACAAGCCCACATTTGGAACCACATTTTCAGCTTCATAAATTCTATGTCCCTCAAATGTGCAGTTCAATTAGATATCCCAGATGTCATCCAAAAACATGGCCAACCCATGACTCTTTCCGAGCTCGTCTCCGCCCTACCAATTTCCCCAACAAAAGCTCATTTCATCCCACGCCTCATGCGAATCTTAGTCCACTCCGGCTTCTTTGCCAGAGAAAGTCTGAGTGGCGGTGGTGAACAAGGTTATGTACTAACAGACGCCTCCGCACTCCTCCTGAAAGACAATCCCATGAGCGCAAGGCCCTTCTTACTTGCCATGCTCAATCCCATCTTAACCGATCTATGGCAGTCTTTGACCACTTGGTTCAAAAATGACAATCCTACGCCGTTTGACGTGGCGCATGGGATGACATTGTGGGATTATGGGAACCAGTACCCGACTTTTGCACATTTTTTCAATGACGCCATGGCTAGCGATGCCCGGTTGATCTCAAGCTTGATGATTGATGACTGCAAGGGGGTGTTTCAAGGAGTGGATTCGTTGGTTGATGTGGGCGGTGGGACGGGAACTGTGGCCAAGTCCATTGCTGATGCCTTCCCTCATATGAAATGCACTGTACTTGATCTCCCTCATGTAGTTGCTGACCTAAAAGGGAGTAAGAACTTGGAATATGTTGCAGGGGACATGTTTGAGGCTGTTCCTGCGGCCGATGCTATTTTTTTGAAGGTAAATCATCTCATCCTTAGTGATATTATATTGTTAAATACAGATTTCCATTTATGATTTTGTTTGGTGATTGTGTATGACAAACAGTGGATATTGCACGACTGGAGTGATGAAGAATGCGTGAGAATACTTGACCGATGTAAAGAGGCAATTACAAGAGAGGGCAAGAAAGGCAAGGTGATTATCGTAGATATGACGGTGGAGAACAAGAATACAGATAAGGAATCTGGGGAAACACAACTTTTCTTCGATATGCTGATGATGGTCTTGGTTAAAGGAAAAGAAAGAAATGAGAAAGAATGGGCTAAGCTCTTTTCTGACGCAGGTTTCAGCCACTATAAGATTACTCCCTGTTTGGGTTTAAGGTCTCTCATCGAGGTTTATCCTTGATTTATAATGAGGCACACCTGCATAATATATTATGTTGGCAGCATGTAGTGTATTGTAATCTTGTTCAGGGTAAATTAATGTTACCTAGTTTATTTAGTATTGTATTATAATTAAATGCAAGTTTGTCTTTGGATTTAATTCTTGTTATATATGTATGGAACATGGATAAGCAGGGACTTTTGTCTCTTCGCTTAGAATCAGTAATCAACACGACCTCTTCTAACTAGCTAGTTCTCTCTTTTCTCTTCGTCATCCGACAACTGCTTAGATTTCTCAGACTCCTTTTCCATATTAGGCAAAACCTCACTTTTGATCCCTGTGGTTTATCACTTTTACTACTGAAGTCTTGTGGTTTCAATTGGATCATTTTCACCCATGTGGTGCAATTCAATGACCTTCTCCAACTTTTGTCAAATTAGAGAAACTGTGATTACTTGTTGAGGAGTATTTCGCTCCAAAACAAGAAAGAAAGAGAAGGGAGAGAGAAACCCTCCGCTCCACCACCCCCGCCAGCCCACACACCAACCACAACACTCGACCCCATGCCCCCAACCCAATACAAATCTACCACCGCCATCTCTCTCTCTCTCTCATGCCGCTACCGTGACTGTAACACCAATCCCCCAATTCCCTCATCCAAACCATGTATCTCCTCAACGATGTTCCCCAGAGCGCCCTACCCCTCGATATCTACTCACCACACCTAGTCCCTTCCCCCACGCCAGCCTAAAGTAGAAGCCAGGGCCCGCCCTGAGGCATTGGCAAGGAGGGCGACAGCCATAGGCCTCCAATTAAAGGGACCCCAAAATTATATATATATATGTATTATGTATACAAAATATAATATTGGCCCATAGCTATATACTTATGTATATTTAAAAATATAATTCATATTCAATTCCTAAATATCATAAATATAAAAGCAATTTATTATGGTTGACATCTAAAAAAATGAAAGCAAATTTTAAATATAATATTGTAACCTACAACACAAATACCAAATCTCTCCTCCCGAAGTGGTCACGTGGGTTTGGTAGATTAGCATGATTATTTTACTTCTTCATTTTTGCCATTTGCTCTACCTAAAGCATCTTGCCCATCGCATCTCCACGCCCCTGCAGCCCAAAACTTTTTTCTATGTTTCTCATTTATCTTTGTTCTTCCCTCCTCCCCTTTTCTTTCACTGATTTTCTTCCTCTTCTTCTTCCTCTCATCTCCCCTCTCTCCCATTCTTTCCTTCTCTTTCCTCTTTATTTTTTCTTCTCTTGTTCTCTCTTATTTCTCTCTATCTCTCTTTCCCCTTCCACTTTCCTTCTTATAGCCTCGATGGCATCGTTGCATCAATGTCATGGCTGGTAGGTACATATGAGGAGCATAGAGGTGAGAGAGGGAGTGTTTCAAATAGCTCAGGAGGATTTCAAGGAGGGAGAGATAAGGTTTTCAAAGACACATGGAAATTTGAATTTCAGGTTGAGGGCGAATTTACTTAAGCGACACCTTTTGTTTAGCTTGTTTTAAAAGACGGTCCTTACTAATTGACAAGCGTCGTGTTTTAAAAATAAACCCAACGCAACTCTATTTTTGTAGTGTATAAGATGATATACCACGACGGTTTTGTAAAAACGTCGTCTTTTAAAACACAACGACGGTTTTAAGGTGCACCGTCATCTATTTTGAGTCGTGGTTTAACAAAATTGTAGTAGTGAAAACTCGTTGAGGACAATTTATGATTGTAATGAATAAACACTATGATTTCTTATGTTTTGTTATGTCTTGAGTTTGAATTTTTTATTGTTTATATTTTGAGAGAGGTCCCTACACACATGAAATCTTGGCTTCGCCACTAGGTAGAGGTGACTTCTTTTGGAACCTACTTGAAATGACGTCGTTTGTTTCTAATCAATGTGTGATTAGGAGTAGATCCCTTTCCATACACGTGCGCTTGAGAGCAATTTCCTCCAATAACCTTCGATTTTGTCACTAGAAAACCAAACACAATTCGTTGCACAAAGTTACTTTGCGCGACGAAAATTAAACTTTGTCGCTCAAAGTCTTACGCGACTAAATTTTGCACTACGAAAAACAAATCGTCGCACAAAGTCACTTTGCACGACAAAACTTTGTGCGACGACAAATCATCGTCACGAAAAGTAACTTTGCGCGACGAAACACTTAAATTCGGTGCACAAAGTCTTGCATGACGAAGTGTGGTTCGTCTCGTAAAATCTTTTCAAAAATAAATTAAATAAACAATTATTTTTAAAAATCTATGCATGACTTTGCGCGACGAAAGACAAAAATTCGGAGTACAAAGTCTTGCGCAATGAAGTGTCGTTCGTCTCGCAAAGTGTTTACAAAAATAAATAAAATAAAAAATTATTTTTAAAAATTTTTGGATGACTTTGCACGACGAAATAATAATCTTCGTCTTGCAAAGTCTTTACAAAAATAAATTTAAAAAAAAATTATTTTTAAAAATTGTTGGATGACTTTGCTTGACAAAATAATATCTTCATTTCGCAAAGTGTTTACAAAAATAAATAAAATAAAAAATTATTTTTAAAATTTTTTTGGATGACTCTGCACGACGAAATAATAATCTTCGTCTCGCAAAGTCTATACAAAAATAAATAAAATAAAAAAATTATTTTGTTAGAAAAATATATTATTGTAGTTTGGATTGGGTTTTTGTTAGAAAATATATATTTTAAATTGACGATCGAATTAGTTCATTGTATTCATATAGGGTGAAGGACTGTAGCTGTAAAAAATCATTAAAATCAAAATTGAAATAACCGTTAAATCGTGATTTTTCGTTTATAACCGTCGAAAAGTTTTGTCATATTACTTGATCTCTGAATGTTTATTTTTTCCGATTTTTGGCGTATATGATCTCGATGTATAAACAAACAAGTTTGACGGTTGGATCGTTGAAACTAGTTTCGTAGAATGCATATGCCATCAAAACAATATATTCACTAACAATTAAGAGTTTATTTATACTTTCATTAAATACAACATAAGATTTGTGTGGTATCCACTAGTGTAAATATTTTAAATTGAAGATCAAATTGAGTCATTGTATTCATATAGGGTCAAGGAGTGTAGCTGCAAAAAATCATCAAAATCAGAGTTAAAATAACTGTTAAATCGTGATTTTTGTTTATAACCATCGAAAAGTTTTGTCCCATTACGTGATCTCTGAATGTTTATTTTTTCTGATTTTTCGGGTATATGATCTCGAAGTATAAACAAAAAAATTTGACGGTTGGATCGTTGAAACTAGTTTCATGGAATACATATGCCATCAAAACAATATATTCACGAACAATTAAGAGTTTATTTATACTTTTGTTAAATATAACATAAGATTTTGTCGTATCCACTAGTGTAAATATTTTAAATTGACAATCGAATTGATTCATTGTATTCATATAGGGTCAAGGAGTGTAGCTGTAAAAAATCATCAAAATTAGAGTTGAAATAACCGTTAAATCATGATTTTTCGTTTATAACCATCGAAAAGTTTTGTCCTATTACTTAATCTCTGAATGTTTATTTTTTCCGATTTTTGGCGTATATGATCTCGAAGTGTAAACAAACAAGTTTGAAGGTTGGATCGTTGAAACTAGTTTCGTAGAATGCGTATGCCATCAAAACAATATATTCACTAACAATTAAGAGTTTATGTATACTTTTATTAAATATAACATAAGATTTTGTGGTATCTACTAGTGTAAATATTTTAAATTGACGATCGAATGCAGTCATTGTATTCATATAGGGTCAAGGAGTGTAGCTGTAAAAAATCATCAAAATCAGAGTTGAAATAACCGTTAAATCTTGATTTTTCTTTTATAACCATCAAAATGTTTTGTCCCATTAATTGATCTCTTAATGTTTATTTTTTCTGAATTTTGGCGTATATGATCTCGAAGTATAAACAAACAAGTTTGACGGTTGGATCGTTGAGTAGCTTTAAATTTGTTTATTTTGTACATATAACACTTAAGAAATTGAATAGTATATATATTTATTAGTAGCTTTAAAATTTTTTGTAAGACTTTGCGTGACCAATATATAGTATTTCGTCATGCAAAGTATACTCTAAAAATTTGGGCGGGTACAAAATTGGGAATTTTTTTAAAAAAAATTACGACTTTGCGCGACTAATACATAGTGTTTCGTCGCGCAAAGTATACTCTAAAAATTTGGGTGGGCAAACAAAATGGGAATTTTTTAAAAAAAAATTTACAACTTTGTGCGACCAATATATAATGTTTCGTCGTGCAAAGTATACTCTAAAAATTTGGGCGGGAAAAAAAAATTTACGACTTTGCGCAACCAATATATAATGTTTCGTCGTGCAAAGTATACTCTAAAAATTTGGGCGGGCAAAAAAAATTTACGACTTTGCGCGACCAATATATAATGTTTCGTTGCGCAAAGTATACTCTAAAAGTTTGGGCTGGCACCAAAAATGGGACGCGGGAATATTTTGGTCGCGCAAAAGGTTGAGCGACCAAAAAATCGTCGCTCAAAACCCTAAAAATTTGGGCGCGCACAAAAAATGGGAAATTTTTTTTAAAATTTTTTTCGAGACTTTGCGCGACCAATATATTATTTCGTCGTGCAAAGTAGGGGTGGGCACTCAAACCAGCGAATCGGAAATCCGAGCCGAACCACACCGAACCAAACCGGAAAAAAACCGAGTTGACCAAAAAGTCAACCACCGGTCAAAAACTGAACCGGACCGGTTTGGACCGGTTTTGGATCCGGTTTCATGTCTTCAAAAACCGGACCGGGCCGAACCGAACCGATCAAATTAAAAAATATATAATTTTAATATTTATTAATATTTAATGCTATATTTTTAATTTAATAACTAATATTTATTCAAGTTCAATTTCAAAATATCTCTCTTTTCTAACTTTAATATTTATTTTTACATGAAATTGAATAATTTGTTAATTTTTAAGTCTAAATAAATAAATTTTCAGTTGAAAATTGTATTAAAAAATTAAATTTTTATAATCCGGTTCAACCCGAACTGAATCGGAACCGGGCCGAAACCAGTTTAGCCCGAACTGAATAGTTTTTGAAATTTTTTTAATTAAAACCGAACCGATCCAAACCGGATAAATAGTACCGGATCGGTTCCAATTTGAGGCAAAAACCGGTCCAACCCGAACCGTGCCCACCCCTAGTGCAAAGTGATACAGCTTTTAAAACCAAAATAACTCCTCCACCATTTCTCAATGTCTTCTACTCTTACCTCTCCTCTCTCTTTCCCTCTCCCCAAATCCTACCCTTTCTCTCACAGTCACTCTCACTTAATCTCTCATCTTTCTCTTCACTATCTCTCACTCTCACTCACTCTCTTATCTCTCTTTTCATCATCTCTCACTCTCACTCACTCTTTCATCTCTATCTCACTATCTTCTCAAATTCTCTCACACTCACTTCTCCCTCTCTCATTCTCACTCACTCAAAATCTTGCCAAAAGGTATATTCTCTCCAAATTTTAAATTTTTTTCATTAATATGTGTTTTTGGAGTTAGTTTTGAGTTTATGCCAATTTTTGTTATTATTTTATGTTATTTTTTTGTTATTTGACAATATTTATTTATTTTTTTGTAGGGAATCGTCGAGACTTTTACGGCTAAAGTTGAGGATAATTTGGGAATCCTCCGCCACTACCACCACAATAGGCTTGTAGATTTTATTATTGTACTTTGTTAATTTATGTGTACATTTTGAATATTATATATATTGGATAATTTGACCACTATTTTTCATATGTAATTTTATTTTGAATATGTCAATTTAAATTAAAGTAATTAAAAAAAATTAATTCATACAATTGAATTAAATTTAAAAAGTAAAAATTTGAAAAAAAATTAATATAATGAAATTGATATAAGAGAAATAATAAAACAAAATGTCAAAAACCTTGCGCGACAAAATATTTTGTCGCCCAAACTATTAAACTAGTTTATTTTAATTAAAAAATTTTAAAAAACAAAAATTAAAAAAATTTGAATATTTCGTCGCGCAAGGATTTGCGCGACATTATTCATAGCGCAAAGTATATTTGCGCGACGTTAACTTTCGTCGTGCAAAGTAATAATCTTCGTCGCGCAAAGTAGTTAATCTTCGTCATGCAAAGTAGATAATATTCGTCGCGCAAAGTGGTTAGAATTCGTCGCGCAAAGTGGTTAATATTCGTCGCACAAAGTAGCTTTGAGCGATGTTAGTGTTCGTTGCGCAAAGTGGCTTTGAGCGACAAAGAATATTTTTCGTCGCGCAAACCCTTTTTTGACGATCTTTGCGCGACAGAACTTGCGCGACCAAAATTTCATCGCGCAAAGTTTACGCGACAAAATTGTACTTTGCACAACAAACTTATTTCGTCGCGCAAAGTGTTTTTTTGTAGTAGTGTGTTCACGTGTCATTACATTAATTGACTGGTCAAATCTTGCTACCACAACATTTAGACAATGACCGAATGCTTAGCGACCGAATATCATCTAATAAAGTGATAATCGATTTTAACATGTTTTGTGTTTAGCGATATACAATTGATTAAGGGTTAATGACACAAAGAACTTATATTGTCAAACTCGAGATAAGCGTGTGGCATATATTAATGTATAGCTCCCATTATTAATTCCATGCTCACAAATCATTCATCCGATATAGTGCTTTCCTAGTTGTGCAAGAGAAATTTCAAATATCTTTTATAAATATCGCATGTGGAAATTGTGCTGGGAGTAACAAGAGACCATCACACACTGATTGATTTCTAGCAAAAGCTAATGGAAAATAGAAAAAGAAAAGAAGAATATAGCTAGATGTTTTGAACCAACAGGCCTCATATGCATGTGCATGTTTGTAGCGTTTGCTTGTTTGGCCTGCACTAGCTACTTGCATTCATTCATATCACAGTGATATGATAACGTATTTAATTCTGAATATATATTTTAAGAACGACTTTTTACTGAAAAAACGATTACATGATTGTGCAGTCTTTGTCTGAATTTTATAATTCCTACGCTTTATGCTATATGTTTGGATGACTTTCCTTTCAGGACGAAACATCTTTTGGCTATGCCCCCCGCAATTAATATTGGAGTCTTTTAATTATGATCTTCCAGATCTCAAATAGGTATTAACATTGAATATATATTACAATAATCTTAGTGGTACGACAGCGACCCCCGTAAGAATATTACAATAATATTAGATTGATAAAATTAATCTTATAGTTATTGGCAGGATCTTATAGTTATTCATAAAACCTTCTTGGTAACCCATCACTCTCATTCGATATTAGAAACATGTAAATTGCTTAAAGTGTGCATGAAACAGTACAGTCACGTACGTACTTAGAATTTAGAGCATTCAGATTGTAGTTACTACATACCCAACAAGAATAATACGTAAAGAAATCAACTTGGGTATATTTAAAAATCACGCACATAATCCAAAATACAAACATGTATATAGGGTCAGAATTAGGAGACACTTTTTGACACAAAATATAACCCACTTGATTAGCTGTTAGATGAAACAATTTTGAACGATAGTTATGTTAAAAACGTTCAGTATTAGTCTCACATCGAAAATGTAAGGGACCTTGCATGGATCTATAAGGAGTTAAGAGGTTACTTCCTTTATTGCCAATTAATGTTAGAGTCAGAGTACAACAACCAACAAACTGTTAACTATTAGCTTTGGATCAAATGTAAGAGTTCTTTCGGTTCCTCAATTTCTAGAAATTGCTATAATTTTATGCTTTCTAAACCTTTTCTTTATGTGGTGCCATGGAGTTCGGTTTCTAAGTTCTCTTCATAAACCTTCTTAGATTAATATATCTGAATATTTGAGGTTCTTCATGCTTCCAAATTTGAGAAAGAATAAATGGATAGAGGAGAGAACCGAGAGAGAAGAGTTTTTCTTCTCTGGGTAAGGAGAGAATATAATTATTATTGGAGGAAAACTTATTATATATATATAATATCATATATACATAAGGGTAAACTGTCGAATATCCCCTTGAATTAATTTTTCAGCTAATTTAGCCCTCATATTAAATTTATTTGCCAATTTCACCCATGCCGTTAGCGTTTTCACAATTCCATCCAAATGCCCGTCAAAAACACCACATGAATGGCACGTGCGGCTACTGTTGAGGGTAATCTCATCCTTCTAATCCTCAAACCCCTTTCCCTCCTTTTCATGAACTTTCTTTTTCATTTGGTGCCAAAACCCACCCCTTTTTGACATAATCCACTGTTTATGACAGAACTCAACCCCATTTGCTGGCATTCTAACCTTCTCAGCTTATGTTCATCAATTTTACGAACAAGACAAGAAATTGCAGTTGAAGATAGGATGCATATGAACATACCTGCAGCTTTTACCGAATCAAGTTCAACCACTTTTATCACGGAGGATGGTATGGTGCGTATCTGCTGGTGTGGAATTGAGGTTGAAACGATTGGTTGCTGGTCTAATGATAATCTAGGGAGGAGGTTATATGCACGTTGTAGAGTGAAGTGTGGTGGTGGCTATGGTTGGAAGGATTGGAAGGACCCAAAAATTTGAGTGTGCCAAAAATGTCATATGTCGATTGATGAGACGAATCAACTCATTGGAAGAGAAAAGAGCTAAAGTGAAGAAGATTGTGCAAGAGCTAAGAGACAGAGAAAAAATTTCGAATTGGGCTACTAAATTGTTTGGTTGTAATTTTTTTGTTGTTTACTGTATTAGTGGCATTTTTATTTGGTTGAATGTAGTGGCCTTCTTGTAAGGGCAGAACTAGCCCAAGGGCTACCCTGGGTTGTAGCCTAGGAAAGGTTTTGGGCAAAAAAAAACATATATAGCCTAATATTTTAAACTATAAATAAATAAATATACAATTGCATATCCTACCACACAATGGCAGAGCTATTAAGCACCTCCTCTGGCCGGAAAAACCATTATAGATGCTTCAAATTGCCCCTTTGCTCAGCTGGTGGTGGTGCACTCAAGGTGTACAGATTTTTATATTACTCCATTTACTTAAGTTTACAATATAAATAAGGAAATACCCCCTATTTGGATTCAAATAAAAATACTAGAAAATCAAACTCCCACCAAATCAAAATATGAGAACTCGGTTTTAGTGCAAAATACAATTTAGGCTAAAAATGAAGGCTCATTAAGTCAATATATACTTCATATTAAAATCCCATAAAATCAAGTTTTCTTATTTGATGTGTAAGGAATAAAAGCCGCCAAAAATTATCTTGAGAAAATGATTATTCCGAAAAACCATTTTTCATACTTAGTCAATATTTTTATATAAAACAATTTTTCATGTATGATATGAATGCATGAAGGGACTTAAGGTCAATCTAGGTAAAAAGCCTTAGATGTTCAATCCACAAAGAGTTCCTAATTAATTATTACCTTGTTGTTAGTAAACACATCTCACCCTTGCCTTTGCAGAAATTTCTAAACTTGACCTTGTTTTGCTTGGCTTTCAATCCGACCTGTGCATTTAAGGAATTTTTATGGAGTTTAATAATAAAACTCAAAACAAAAAGACAATCTTGTTGAAGAATGTAAAGTAATACGTTGGAAACTTAGACAAAATGTATAACATATACCCTTTTATATAAACCCTACACCAGCTTAGATTATGGCTAGTGGTTAATTTGGGGGTAATATCGATGTTGCTAGTAGTGGTCCGAGAGTCTGTCCCTTTGGATGAATTAGTAACAATCACATGCCAATCGATGCATGTACAAAGTATATTAAGCAGGTACCATATGCTAATTATATGCACGGATGTGGTTGTGATGGTCGACCTCAATGGCAAGGTGCGTAGTGAAGCCGAGTCGGAAAAACTCTTTCTGACCACTGGATTCTCTCACTATAAGATTACATACACTGGGCCTCAGGTCTCTTATTGAAGTTTACCCCTGAAAAAAGCAGCAGTCTTTTAATTGCATGTTAAGTGCATGCGAATTTCATGAAATAAACCCTAAATATATTTCCCTCTTTTGGTGTGTATACGCAGTACCTCTCAGTCTAATACTATTTTTTTTTCTTCTTCTTTTGGTTATATTGGGAGGAAAGAAACCCTTTGGGGTTTCGAACCTGTGAATGTCAAGCAGGGGGGAAGAGGAAGGCAACTACTGCCGTACTGCTCTCGACAGTCTAATAGTGTTTCTTAATGACATGGAAGAAGTTTTAAGTTCAAAACTCACCACCTCATTAGTAAAATTTGAAAAAAATAATAATTTGGTGCCCAAAAAGAAAAAGGAGAAGCCCAAATGAATGAGAAACAGATTTCATGCTAATTCAATCAATTTTGGGAGTTCATTTAAAAAATAAGTAGTTACCAACAATTGAAACGTGGTTTCCTACGAATTTCAAGCCATGAAAAGGACCATAGTCCACGTTTAGCACTTGAGAAAACAAAAGCAGCCTTGTGCAGGTTGTTAATAGAATAAACAGTCGATAACAAACAACAAACATCTACAAGCAAAAACACATGTTTCCAAGAAAAACAATTGTTTATACCATATCTGACTGGCCAATTAATGGATGACACGTGGAGACCAAGCATTGGAATCTTTTTAGAAATATTTAACTATAAACTAAGCAAGGCAATTCCTATAAACCAAACAAAACATACGCCTCATTCTAACATTACATATTATCAAATCACAAGTCTCATCTCAGTCTCCCTCACTCCCTAGTCCAGATTATGGCCATGCCTCTACATCTAATTTCGCACAAACTAATTTCACATCTACACCAGATTTCCAATTAATTTAACATACCAAAACCAACACAAGCAGAATATTTATGAATTTTTTACTTAACTCTTGCACTTCAAACACAAGACTTGACCAATCTGCAGCAAGAAAAGAACCGAAATTTCAATCTTAAATATAAAACTAAGTCATACCCACCTGCCCGGTAATCTTATCAAGTTCCTTTGATCAAAGAATCCTTGTTCTATGAATCCTGCCACAGCCTACATCCCAAAATTAGGGGTGTATTCAATTGAGATTTTAAAAAATTATTTTGAGATAAAAAAGTTTTATGGTATTCAATTAAGATTTTTAAATAATCTAAACAAGTCTTGTGGTATTCCATTAAGACTATTAGGATTTTTAAAAGAGGGTGTCGAAGTCACATGGTATTCAATCAAGACTTTAAATAAGTAATAAAAAGTCTTATGGTATTAAAAACTTGCTAATTTCGAAGGATTTTTTAAAATATGTAATTTTATGAGACTTTTTAATGGGAGGTATAAATACGAAACCCTATCTCAAATCACACTCTAACCCATGAGATTTTTGACGTGGGATTTTTTTTTCTCTCTAGAAAAAATGAACTTACCAATAGTGCGAAAAGGCTTCTCTCTTTGCGTCATCCCAGTGCCGGAGTGGGAAAAACCTCAGGCGGTGCTGGAGGCATGGAGAAACTCTAAGGGTTTGTGCCTAATCCCATATGTACCATTACCTTGAGCACCTGGAATGGCAGAGTAAGGTAATTCCACATCTTGACGGCCTCCAAGTGATACACCCGGGATGCAGGGCTCACCTTTTCGTGGTACTTTTGAGCTTATTTCTCCTTGCCAGCTTTGAGCAGGTAGCAATGCACAATTTTGATGAAGTGTTTGTTGCTGGCCACCCAAAATACATTTCTTGTACATGTCCACCGTTGCAATCCTTAGTTCTAGGGGTGGGCATGTAAACCGGAAAACCGGAAAACCGAACCAAATCAGACGAAAAAAATCCGGAAAAAACCGAGTTGACTAAAAAGTCAACAAAATTGGACCGGACCGGTTCAAACCGGTTCCAGTTCTGGTTTTACACAAGATAGCACCGGACCGGTCCAGTATTTAATATATATTTTTTGGTGGCCCAACCACTAAGCCCAGAATTTTTCTCACTTCCCAAACCCAACTAATAACATCTAACCTTAGCCAAGCCCAACAACAAAAGCCCATCAACCACACCTAACCCTAAAACCACCTTTTCTTTTCTTCCTCTCTCCCTTATCTTTTCAATCCGCCGCAGCTTCTCTCTTTTATTCTCTCTCTCTGTCTCTCTGTCTCTCTCTCTCTCTCTCTTCTTCCTCTTTCTGATTCCAATTTTCTCTCTCTTATTCTCTCTGACTCGGTGGCGTCACGAAACCAGGTGAGCTAGTTACTCTCTTTCTAATTCTTCATTGCTTATTGCGTTGCCTCGTTCTCTCATTTTTTGTTTTATTTGATTCACGAGATGCGGGTATGATTGATTTAGGGTTCTATCAAACGCAAACGTTCAGTAGTCCTTCGTTTCATTCTCATTGTTTTTTCTACTGTAAAAATTTCAAGCTCGAAGTAAAACCCTAATTGCTGTTTGGAGATAATGAAAATGAAAATTTCAAGCTCGAAGTAAAACCCCAATTTTCTCTCTCTCTCTCTCTCTCTCTCTCTCTCTCTCTCTCTCTCTCTCTCTCTCTCTCTCTCTCTCTCTCTGTATTTTATTTTTTTGGACTAGGCTTGATGTGTCTGAGAGTGGCTTGGCGGCGGTTGTGCGGCTTAGCAATGGTGACATGAGAAAGGCTCTGAACATTTTGCAGGTTATAAGATCTCTACTCCGATGTTTCTTTTCTGTGGATTTGTCTACTCCTCTTTCTCTTTTTCTGTGCAAAATCTGTGTGTGGCTATGTAGCGATTCATAAAATGACAGGTTAGAGAAATGAATTTTTCTGTTATGTTAGAATCTTATGAAATCAAATGATATTGTCATTGTATTTAGTCTTTAATATTGTCAATGTGATTGAGTATGACTGTATAAGTAAAATCTGTTGTAGCAGAAACTCAAATTACTTGTGGTTGGGGTGACTTGCTGATTTTTTTCTTGCAATGTGTTTAATGTTTCAAAAGTTTGCTACTTGTGCATTCCTCTAATCATTTTGTTTCGGGGGCAATATTTCTTATTTCAGAACAAATTGCATTATTCTTACTTCCTTGAAGTATTTCGTATTTAAGTATGATTTTGAAATAATCTTGAATGGACAGTTATAATTATGAAATTTATGATTTTTTTTTCTTCACGAATCGATCTTAAATGACACTGTGATTCCTATTTCAATGTACACAGTCAACTCATATGGCTTCACAGCAACAGATAACAGAAGAAGCAGTATATCTTTGCACAGGAAATCCAGGGGCTGGGAGAGCTTAATAGAGAAGGTTTGAAGAAGATGCCTCTTTGTGTTGCCCTTGCCTCCGAGAAAGAACAAGGGGAAGATGGAGCTTTTTTTTTCTTTTTTTTTTTTCAGTGGAAAATGGAGTAGTTTAAATGTTATTTCTATAATTTTTTTAGTAATTTTGTTTGCTTATGTGCATTTGTTTTGTTATTGGCTTGTAATTTTAAATTTAATGTTTGGGATGATTTGGTGGGAATTGGGCTAATTGTGAATTTGTAGGCCCAAATTTTTTTTAAAAACTTCAGTTGGGCTTAAATCTCTAAAAATTTATAATAAAAAAATCAATTGGGCCCAAGGGCCGGTCCAATTTGAAAAACCGGAAACTGAACCGGATATAAACCGGTTCGGGTTGGTGCGGTTCTCTTAGGTGTTTAATTGAAAAATCGGACCGAACTGGATCGGATGAACAATACTGGTTTCGATTTTGGGTTTAGGGGAGAATCGGGCTGAACCAGACCGTGCCCACCCCTACTTAGTTCTATGCTGGTTCCCACCATTTGTTCGACGAAATGCCTCAAAGAGGCTTTGTTGCAGTAGCTGGGAACCGATATGGGTTACTAGCATAATTGCAGTTAGCATTGTCAGTTTCAAAAATATAAAACCAAAACTTATGTAGATGATTGGTATATTCCAAGCCATTACATTTTTTAAACTCATAATCCATTAAATCCATGTGGTCCTTTCAAATCTTATAGATCTTAATATAAATATTTTAAAATACATAAGTAAAAAATCTGCTCAAATCCACTAGACTTTTTTTTTTAATCTCTAAATAGTCTTTTAAAATCCCAATTGAAATAAAAAAATCCCTAGATCAAAGAAAAAGGGAGGGAACCAAAATTTATCATATATACCAGTTTTTCAAAATTACGATTTTGCCCATACTTGAATTTTGATCGTATCTCTCTCGTTACAACTCAGATTTGAGCCCACTACGTGTCTACAAACTCGTTTCGATGAGCTCTACATAATGATACAATCGGAATTCCCAAATTCATTCCCTAACTTAAAATGACCTTTTTGCCCCTTTTTAATATTAAATAATATTTTAAATTTTTGAAAACCTTAATTAATTAATTCATATCATTTTATTTTATTGTTTATTTGAATTTATTTTCTCATTTAAACTTATTTCCTCTTATTCTTAATTATTTAATCTTCCCCGGATAAAAATTAACTCTTAAATCATTAAAATATTCCCGGGGTAAAATTATCTTTTTCTTGAATAATTTAATATTTAACTATGAATTTAGGACTGGGTTATTACAGGTCAAATTTTTGCAAAATCAAATGAGGTGCAAAAGAGAAGAGAAGAGAGAAGAGAACATAGAACAAACCGGCCAACAACATAGATGGAAGCAAAGGTGGCGGACATGGAGACCAAGTGTTGGAATCTCAGATTGGAAAACACATACAATACTTGATTACACACGAATTACAACAATGGATCGATATTAAATTGAAATTTAGGGTTATTAGAAAAAAGTAACAATTGGGGAAAAAGAAGAGAGTTGTGATAGAATTGGGATACGTACTTCTTCAGCAAAGACGGACATCTCGTTGGCCTTTACCTCGGCTTCTTGGCGAATGAACCTCACCATGTGGTGGATCTAATTTGAGACATCTGCGTTGCTAGGATTTATGGGTTGGTAAAAGAGGAAAAGAGAAATCTATGACAAAAAAAAGAGAGAAAAAAGGGGAAAATTAGTGAGAGAGAGAGAGAGATCTATTTCATGAACACATGAAATCTTGAGAAATATAAGGAAAAGGAAGAGGTGCTTGAGAGGGATATGGTGAAAACGAGAGTGAGGGAGAGATCCTTACCCATTCGTTCGATTTGCTAAGAGGGGAGAGCATGATTCATCGATTTGTTGGGCAGAGAGAGAATGAGGCTCAGAATCGATTGTCTAGGGTTCCGACTTTATCCATGCTGTAGTCGATGGCATCGCTGCATTGATGGTGTCGCTATGTTGCAGTGATGTGAAGATAGGGAGATGAAGACTTCAGAGATGTGATAGAGAGGGAGAGAGAGGGTTTGAACGCAGATAGGGAGAGGGCTTCATTGAGAGGTAAAGGACTTTTCATCGAACGGGGCGTGAAAAATTAGGTTGAGAGAGAACTTAAGTTTATTCGCGTGTTTTTGAACCATGTCATTTTTTTTAGGGCTTCTTAGATCTAGGTCCAAAACGATTAGCTATAATTGGGTTTAGTCCTCGCGGTTTTAGTTTTAGATGTAGGTCCTTTGACATTTATTACTTTTTTTGTTGTGTCAATTTTACCCTTTGAGGTAAATAAGGAAAACACATTGAAAATCTAAATTTAATACATTATTTCCTTGTAATTAAATTCCATAATTTAAATTTTGAATTCTTTCCTTGATAATATTCCTAATATATGGATAAAATACAATTTAATCAATACAAAGTAAAGACCCACAAATTATACCAATCGATTAGACAAACACCCACATTAGATTATATACCTGACATACAGGTAAATAGTGTTATTATTAGTAACGAAAAATACTTAGTGATAAATCATGTTACCTATAAGTTAGGAACATAAATTAGAAGACTACCTATAAGTTAGATAAAAAAATAGACAAAATAAAATTGTATGTTACCTAAAAAAGAGGTAGATAAAATACTATTACACATTGTCGAAAATAGGAAAAAACATATATATACCTATGCAATAGGCAATAGATAATATGACATATTATACCTATGCAATGGACAATAGGACAATATATCTACATCATAGGATGAACAAACCACAAAACATCTTACCTAAATGTAAGGTGGAAAAATAAACAAGGAGAATATTAAATTACCTATAACTTAGGTGCATAAAAACATAAGTCGGACAATATATGCTACATATATCTCCGGTACATAAAAAAGATAAGTGGTAAATCGTATGTTACCTATAATTTAGATTCATAACACAAAAAGACAAAAAAGTGTGGTACCTATATCTCATGTATGTCAAAACACAAGTCAATTAATAACTTTTTTTTTGTTAAAGGAATATGTTACCTATAATTTAGATATATATATATATATATATGAAGAAAAATATATCAAAAAATGTATTACCTATGTCTCCGGTATACTATACATAAAAGAACAACAATAAAGAACAAAATAACTGAACCTGATTAAAAGTTGAGCATATATTCAACATAAAATAATAATAATAATAAAAGAAGAAGCAGAAGAAGAAGAAGAAGAAGAAGTCGATACTATGACTGCATAGCAAATAGATATTAGACCATGCTTCAGCGAGTCATTTGTGCCTTGGGATGAACCCCAAGTCTGAATCTCCATTATTTTCTCATATATTTTAACGAGTGTTTGGCTTCCTTTGAGCACTAAACTCACTCCATTATTTTTTTCTTATATATATGTCAATGTCCAACATTTAAAAAAGAAAAAAAAGAAAGTCTTCCTAATTAGGTGCTTTACTTACCATAAATTTAGTAATTTATTATAAAACCACCATAAAATTTGCTTGCAATTAATAACTTCATTATTCCTTATGTTTTATGTGCTCAAGGGTAAATTGGATAAGGAAAGAAATATAATATTGGCTAATTATCTCATCAAGGTAAGTAATCTAAGATAATGGGCAATATTGGAACAAAAAATTATTTTAAATATATAAAATAAAAAGATTACATCAGACAATATTAAAAAAGGAATGTAATCCTATGTGGCACAAAAGTCAAAGGACTTGTATCAAAATCACCAAATCCGAGGATTAAACCCAACTTCTAGATGAGAAATTGGATCTATATCAACTTTTCTATTTTTTTTAATAATACGGATGTGCTTTTGACAACTTAAGTTTAGCGTGTTTTTGATTGACGTCATTTTTTTTTTGAGGATTGACGTGCTTTGATACCCAACCATGTCGCTTGTATAATTACCGACGTGGTTTGTAGCATATTTTATAACCACGTCACTTAAATGAAATTCTGATGTCTTTTAAGTGATGTGGTTTTAAAATATTGGCATGTGAAAGGGAAGAGAGAGACCAAGAGAATGAAGAAAATAGAGAGTTGATAAGGGTCATGGGACTCCTTTGGTCCCTACTGTATGAGAGTTCGAACTTAAGACTATTGATGTGCAAGTCAAACCTTTTTTCAATAGAGTAGACGAGTCCAGTTTTCCTGTTACCAAAACCCCTGTGCCCCCCCTATTTCTTCCTTAATTTTATGACATGTGGCACACAACTTAACACTCATTTAACTCTGTTAATTGTTATTTGTATTAAAGAATAGTAGAATCTTAAAATTAAAATAATTTTATTCACAAGCACAGTCCCTTCGTCTTCTCCGCCACACACCCTGCGATGCAACAAATCCAGATCCATATATGCCTTCACTTATTGTGGTCCCTTTATTTCAACACACACACCCTCCCTTTCTCCTCTCTCTCTCTCTTCGCACTGCCGCACTAGATCCAGAACCCACATGTCCTTTGCCTTGACGATTCCGGCAAGCTTCATCGTGAGTTCGACATTCCCATGGCTACTCCGTCACGACCTTGAATTTCCGATGGTTGCTTCCTCCAAGGAAGAACAATCCATAAGGTTGATGGAGGATCTGAGTCAAAGAAGATAAATATGTTCTGTTGGGCTAGAAATTTGATGAGAAATAGGGGGAAAGAGAGCCTTGCCTGGGTTGTGGAGGATAGGGAGTTGCCATACGTTGGTGGCCGTGCTGCTGAGTGGTTGTTGAAGATCGATGGGAGGGCACTGGGATTTTATTATTTTACTTCAATTTATTTTGTTAAACATGTATTTTAATAAACTTTAAATTTCTTTTAAAGACCTGAAGAGTTAACAGAGTGAAATCAGTGTTAAGTTGTGTGCCACATGTCATAAAATTAAGGAAGAAACAGGGGGGCACAGGGGTTTTGGTAACAGGAAAACTGGACTCAGAGTAGACCGCATCAACGCTACTTGCATGTTTTAAATTAGTGTGTTCTTGTGTGATTGTTGGAATTTTTGTGAGTATTTCAAAATACAAAATTATTTTATTACTTATTTTATGTTGAACTGATATTTCCAGATTTTTGAGTGGTTTGATTACTTCTTTAAAACTGCAATTATTTTCTATATTTATAAAATTTATGACTTGATACTTTTATATTAATTGTTAGCTTTGTCGGTTTTGATATCTCCTCTTTGGTTTTAATTGAGTTATTACCGTTACTTTTTATATCAATTTATTTTATCATTTAAATAAGTTAAATGTATTTGGTTTACAATAGTTGCTGAAGGTTTTGATTCCAATCTTTATTGCGTGAGTTAATTGCTTAGTTGGGATCAAATTTAGTTCTTAACGTGCAAGTGTTTTATGTGGTTTAATTACTTGGTTAAAAACCCAACGTTCAATTGGAGTTGGTAATCTCCTATATAATAAACCATTCGAGCTATACGTTAAAAAAATGAGAAGAGAAATTAGATAGACACATTTCTTCATTACTTTCTCCTCCACATTATTGAGTTTGTGTTCCAATTTGTTTTTTTTTATCAAGGGAAAGATTCGAGTTGTTCATCCGACCCAAGTATTGCGAGTGTACGCTTATGAGGGTCATAGGTTGTTGTATCCTGGAGGGTAGGGCGCCATACAACCTTGCTACACCGAGACATTGTATCTGAGGGGCGAAATCTACTCTTAAAGACAGTGAATGACACGCCTCAACCTAAAACTATTATTCTACTCAAGTATCAAGGAGAACGATCTTCTACATCCCAAAAGATAAGTATTTTGCTATAATTTTATTAATTTTATTTAATCTACTATATCAATATAAATTACAATTTTCTAATAACTATTTATGTGGTGTTTTGCAGGAAAAGTAGCATCCCTAAACCAAATCCTCCAACAATCTACACTAGCTACTTGCATTCTCCTTACATGTTTTACGTTAATAACCAATATATATATATTTTAAGAGTGCTGCTATTTCCACCCACCTGTCCTATTTTTCCACTCACCTTATTTTTAAAATTTTAAAGACAAATTTACTCATTTGTAAAATTACTTCTAAGGACTTAGGAGGAGGACACACATTTTCACACACAATAAAACACACTTTTAACACCTATAGATTCATCTACTATCAACGGTTCAGATTATCGACTTATAAAATAATAATTAATATTATTTTTGTCTCTTATTCAACTTTTTTTTCTGGAAAATAAATTGCTCTCCCCTAAAATCGTACTTTCTCTCTCCACTCTCTTGTTATCTTCTCTAACTCAAAAGCTGAAAGAGAAGAACTTTCTAACCCACCAGAGCATGTCTAAACTAAAATCACCCTGAGATGGTTAATCTTTAGTTTCTTGAAAAAAAATATAGCCGTAAAAAATTCACATAAGACTTCTTCCAGCAGGATCATGTTGCCAATGATATATGTCATTGGGTTGGGGCTATCCTGCAAACATTGATCAACACAGCTTTAATGGTGCATGCTCTGTTACATCCGTCTGGGTTAGGAAAAATTTATTCTCTTACATGTTTATAATTTTCTCTCTCCTGGCACATCCTTGTATGCATTTTTCTTCTCCTCTAAACCATCCTAGTCCAAGTCTGGTGGTGGTATGGCTTTTCCATTTATCCTGGCGCATTCAATTTCATGCTCAAGAAAGAATTTTAACGACATTAGTTCCCCCTTTTTCTTTTTTATTTTCCTCTCATCTTTATTATTAAAATCAGAGCAATTTGATGTTCACAATGATATTATTAAAGAAACAAAAATTTATAAGTGAAGTTTTAATCTCGACTATTGAATTGAATGAATGTTAATCTAATGGTTAAAAAAGTGTAATAATAGATACACAATGATATTTAATTTGCTTGAATTAATAATTAAAGGGTATTTTAGGGAAAATGGTGGGTGGAAAGATAGGATTGTGTTTTTCAAATTTAGATGGAGGGTGAGAAAATAAAGTGGGTGGGAAAATAGGACAAGGGAGTGGAAATAGCAGCACTCTTCAATAATTGTCTTGCGTGCACAAATAACATTTTACTGTGAATCATTGTTATTTGTTTGCTGTAAGAGTTTACATAACAGTAATTGCATACAGTAGAAGAAAAAAATAGAGTCAACCATCAACCATCAAATAGAGCCAATTAACATGTCTAACACGTGGATAAGTTTGTTCACGTGGAAAACATGGGTATCCCAATTTCCAAATATATCTCTCCCTCTCTCCTTTACGGCATTAAGCTCCTCTAGCTCCCCTCCACTCCACGCACTTATATAAAGAGATGTGCATCAATCCTATTTCTCACCAAATCTTGAGCCAATAGCAAGGCATGGGTAGTGAAGTGAGAGCAAGTCATGAGCTACTCCAAGCACAAGCCCACATTTGGAACCACATTTTCAGCTTCATAAATTCTATGTCCCTCAAATGTGCAGTTCAATTAGGAATCCCAGATGTCATTCAAAAACATGGCCAACCCATGACTCTTTCCGAGCTTGTCTCCGCACTACCAATTTCCCCATCAAAAGCTGATTTCATCCCACGCCTCATGCGAATCTTAGTCCACTCCGGCTTCTTTGCTCAAGAAAGTCTGAGCACTACTACAAAAAATGAAATAGACGACGGTAATCCACCGTCGTGTATCATGGTTTACAACCGACGAGAAATCGACCGCCGTCTTTTCATACATGAAATAACGACGGCAAATAACCGACGTGGTTAATATAGTACACGTCAGTAAACCATTAAAACCGACGTAGATTTCATACATAAAACCTTAAAAAGAGACCTTTCGACTATAATAGACGACGGTTTTAGTAAAACATAGACGTTTAAATAATGTTAAATGTCAAAAACAACTACAAAACCGACGTAAATATGATTATCAACGTCACTAATTAAACAAAAACCGACGTGTTAAACTTAGAAACCGTCATGGTTAATAAATACTACGTTCACTAAATGAAAAAACTGACGTCTAAAACATATAACATGGCATATATTTACTTGAACTGACGTAAAAACAACAATAACCACGACTCTTTATATCAATACAGACGTTGAAAATGATTTTGACGGCTTGAACACAAAACAAACGACGTGGTTATTACACGTCATAAAAAAACTAAAACCGACGTTGAGTTGGTACATAAGGCATAAAAAAAGACCTTTCGACTATAATAGACGACGATTTTAGTAAAACACAGACGTTTAAATAATTTTAAATGTCAAAAACAACTATAAAACCGACATAAATAGTTTTATCAACGTCTCTAAATCAAACAAAACCGACGTGTCAAACTTAGAAACCGCTGTGGTTAATAAATACTACGTTCACTAAACAAAAAAACAGACGTCTAAAACATATAACATGGCATATATTTACTTCAACTGATGTAAAAACAATAATAACCACCGCCCTTTATATCACCACAGACGTTGAAAATGATTTTGACGGCTTGAACACAAAAAAACGACGTGGTTAATATATTACACGTCATAAAAAAAACTAAAACCGACGTCGATTTGATAAATAAAAGCATAAAAAGAGACCTTTCGACTATAATAGGCGACGGTGTTAGTAAAAAACAGACGTTTAAATAATCTTAAATGTCAAAAACAACTATAAAACCGACGTAAATAGTTTTATCAACGTCTCTAAATCAAACAAAACCGACGTGTCAAACTTAGAAACCGCCGTGGTTAATAAATACTACGTTCACTAAATAAAAAAATGGACGTCTAAAACATATAACATGACATATATTTACTTGAACTGACGTAAAAACAACAATATTAACCGTTTTGAAATGAATTATAATTAACCGACGTGTTTTCTTTTTCAAATGGCGGTTTTTATTTCATTTTTGCGTTGTCATTCCACGTCGGTTGTGAAAACCCAACGTTGGTTGTTTTTAAGACGTCTCGTTTTGCGATTTTTGTAACTTGATCGTCGTATTTTTAGCTTTAACCGATTATTTTTTAATTTTTGATTTGTTGTGCCCAAAGCTTGCAGAATGAAAATGTGATCGGAATTAAAATGATATACAGAGCTATGAATTAATGTCATACAATTAACTGCATAACTAATGTCATACATTACAACAATCAAACAATCCATATATCTTCACACCCATCTCTAATATTCTCACTCCCAAACTCACCCACTAGGTCATCAAATGTGTCAACATTTGGTATCCCTCTAGAAAATGGCTCACACTCAATTCTAATATCACCTAGCACATCATCACCAATAACATCATTATATTCTCTATTAGGCATTGATAACACTACCGACCAACCACGATGCATTGAGTCGTCAACATAAAATACTTGTTTGACTTGAGAAGCCATAACAAATTGGTCATTCCTATGTCCAATTTTACTCAGATCTACAAGGGTAAATCCAAGTTCGTCGACTACAAGGCCCGAAGTGTTATCTATCCAATCACACCTTAAGACTGGGATTCTAAACTTTTGATAGTCAAGATCCCAAATTTCTTGAATAACCCCATAAAAACCCATATTGGAGACAATAGGGTTTTTATCCTTGGCACTAGCAACTTGCATAGTATGTGCAAGTAAATAAACTCCACTATTTTGGACAGTTCGCACATCATCTTGTGCCTTGGTGCTAAATTTGACACCATTAATAAGATAGCTCCTATATGATGGCACTACCATGCTTGGACCAGCTGCTAACCACCTCAAATTTTCTGATATGCCATTATAATCTTCCCCATTAAATTCACTTTGAACCTACAAATTAAACATATATATTAATTCAATCTAACATATATATAAAAAGAAAGAAAATTAAAATAAGTTGAATATGTCATTCAATAACATATATACCTTAACACGTAGCCATTGAATGAAAGTGCTATTGTGCTTATCTTGTAGCCACTTTGTTCTCTTTCTAAATTTCGGATAAGTGGTCTTGATGTGGATCATATGTTCCCTACAGTTGACACGAAAAAAACACGCATTACGGTCCCTTATATATAAGATAAATATAAGGAGTAATAATATTTAAAATAGCTACATATATATGAAAAATTAAACTCATACGTACTCGATATAAGGTAGGACTTCCTCCATATTCTCCAAGACATATAGATGTGCCTGGTTCAACAAGTCCATATCAACTAAGCTCACTGTGCAACCTGATAATGGCTTTGAAACTCCCATATTCTGGCTTGAAGGCACTCCAACTGTACTAACATCAGATAAATGCTCGGTACAAAACTCTACAGCTTCTTCAGCTATATACCGCTCAGCAATGCAACCTTCGAGACGAGTACGATTCTGAACATACCCCTTTAGCACTTTCATATATCTTTCAAACGGATACATCCATCTAAAATATACTGGCCCACATAGACGAACTTCTCTGACAAGATGTACTACTAGATGAACCATGATATCAAAGAATGAAGGGGGAAAGTATTTCTCAAGCAAACACAAAGTAACTACTACATCTTCTTCCAACTTATCTAGCTTGGAAACATCTACCGTCTTTGCACGTATAGCATTGAAGAAGAAGCACAATCGAGTTATTGCATACCTTGCAGGCTTCTCCAAAACAGAACGAATTGCCACAGGGAGCAATTGTTGCATCAAGGTATGACAATCATGAGATTTAAGGCCAAGAAGTCTTGAATCTTTTAAAGATACAAGATTTTTTATATTTGAAGAATAACCTTCAGGAACCTTCATACCATAAAAAGAATTGCAAACCGCTCTCTTCTCTGCTCTTGACAAATTCCAAGGCCCTGGAGGCAAGCGAGTACGTCTTTCTCCATACTCGGGTTGCAAATCAATTTTTACCCCCATGTTCAATAAGTCTAACCGAGCAGCAATCCCATCTTTATTTTTTCCAGGGATCTCTAGCAATGTACCAATGATACTATCGCAAACATTCTTCTCAATGTGCATAACATCTAAGGCATGCCTCACAGGGAGGTATTTCCAATACTCGAGATCAAAGAATTTTGATTTCTTCTTCCAACAAACTCTGTCACCATCATTCTCACCAACACTTCCCCCATTTTTCGAGCCCCATATGTAATTAATATCTTCAACCATATGCAGCACTTCTTCTCCTGTTAATGGCTCGGGGGGCATGCCATATTCAGGTTTCCCATTAAAAGCTGCACGTTGCCTCCTATATGGATGATTGATTGGTAACCACTTTATATGCCTAATGTAACAAATTTTGTGGCCATTTTTCAACCTGTGACTAGGTGTATCATCGCCGCATATTGGACAAGCTTTATATCCTTTAACAACACAACCAGATAAGTTTCCATAAGCGGGAAAATCATTAATTGTCCACAGTAATGCAGCTCTGAGTGTAAAGTATTCTCCTATGTGGGCATCATACACTCCTCTAATCCCATCCCACAAAGATTTCAAATCATCAATCAAAGGATCTAAGTAGACGTCTATATCATTTCCGGGCTGTTTAGGACCGGAAATCAGTATAGTCAACATCATGAACTTCCGCTTCATGCATAGCCATGGTGGGAGATTATATGTAACTAACATAACTGGCCAACAACTGTATCTGCTACTTAAAGAACTGTGGGGATTGAATCCATCAGATGAGAGAGCCAATCTCAAGTTTCTTGGCTCATTACCAAAGTCGGGCCATTTTTCATCAACAAGTTTCCAAGACGGGGAATCCGCTGGATGAGACATATAACCGTCAACTGATTTTCTTGCAGCATGCCAAGTAAAACACTTAGCTGTCTTATGTGATTGAAACATCCTTTTAAACCTTGGAATTGGAGGAAAATACCACACCACCTTCGCTGCCACACCCTCTTTCAAGAACCCATCCTTGGTTTCCTTCCACCTTGAGATACCACAAGTAGGACAATTAGTTGCATTCTCATACTCCTTCCGATACAAAATGCAGTCATTGGAACATGCGTGGATTTTCTCATAACTCATCCCTAAAGCAGACAAAGTCTTTTTTGCCTCGTACATAGAGGAAGGTAGTGTATTTCCTTCTGGAAGAAATTCTCCTTGAAGTATCAATAATTCTGTAAAGCAAACATCACTCATCCCATGTTTTGCTTTCAAATTATATAACTTCACCAAAGCCGACAACTTCGTGTACTTACTGCAACCAGGGTACAAGGGTTCATCGCCATCCCCAATCACACTGGCAAACTCATAAGGATCAGATCCAATATTGGCAAAATCATTATCATCCATCCCTAATTCTTCAGAAACATAACTAAACCTACTTTGCTCATCTTCTTCCACATTTCTACTAGCATTGGTAGTCCATTCCCAAGGTTCTCCGTGCCATCTCCAAATCTTATAGCTTTGGTCAATTCCATTAAAGTATAAGTGTTCCCTTATAATTCCAACCCCAAACAATCGAATATTCCCACATTTAACACATGGACAACGAATCTCAGTTGTATTTCCAAGATTTTCTAACGCAAAATTCAAAAATCCATCCACCCCTAACTCATATGCCTTCGATCTTCTATCCGCATGCATCCATGACTTATCCATCTCACACTCTATCAAATTCATATAAATATATATATATTAAAGTGGAAAGACCAGCAATGAAACACTACCTCATTCAAATAGCAGAGAACAAAATGAAAATTAAATATAAAACATGGAAAAGACGACGGTTTAAAAACATAATCGTCGTTTAATATACATTCCGACGACAGCATCTATAGTCACCGTCGTCATTAAGATACCCAAACCCAGAAATTTGAACGGTGTTCTGGTAGCCTAAAGACGACGTTTTTTTGGAGAAACAGTCGTCTTTAGGCTACAGTTGCGGCTTAAAACTTAGACGACGGGAGTAAATGCACAACCGACGTATAATAAACATTTGGACGACGGTTTGATCCTTCAACCGTCGTCGTAGTTAAAAAAAAAAACAGCTTAAATCTTCCATCCCCATTCCTTTTCCAAGAACTCATGGCCAAACAAACATAAAAGAACCCAAACAAAGAGCAATTATTACAAGATTGCAAACACCAAAACCCTAATATAGCTACCAACGAAAACATTTATGGATTTAAGAAGAGATTAGGGTTGTACTTACATGGATATTGAGAGAGAGCTGCGAGAATATAACAACTGCTTCAGAGAGAGCTTGGAGAATCTACGTACCCAATGCTTTGAGAGAGAGCTTGGAGAATCTACGTACCCAATGAGAGATCTTGGAGAATCTACGTACCAAATGCTTTGAGAGAGATCTTGGAGAATCTACGTACCCAATGCTTTGACAGAGAGCTGAGAGAATATAACAAAAGCTTGAGAGAGAGCTGAGAGAATTAGGATTAAAGGGACTAGAGTTGTACTTACATGGATATTGAGAGAGAGCTGGGAGAACGAAAACTTTCAGACAAATTTATGTTGAAGAGAGAGAATGAACTATTTGAGGGTTAAAGGGAAATTCTGAAAATTTTAGGTCACGGTCAAAAATTTTTAAGTACCGCGTTTTTTAACCACGACGGTCAACACTTACACTGACGTCTAATAATTACTTACAACGGCGGTTTTTATAAAATCCCGACGTTGTAAACACTAAGAATGTCGCTATTTTATAACCGACGTCGTAAACCGAATTCAATTAGTCTTTGTTAATGTAGTTGACCAAAAACAGCGGGAGAAAACCGGCGTCGTTTCAAAAAACCCTAAACCCTAAATTTTAAAATAATTTTTAAAAAATACACAAGTACAAGAAAAATGAACCGAAAATTGCTATGGATTCCTTACAACATTGCCTTCTACAATAGTAGGCTAAAATATGGATTTCATAATTTTGAATTTATGGGCACCAATGGATCACATAAACCTTAGGGTTATGTTATGTAAAGTATAAGGAGTACCATGCTTTGTCTCTAAATTTGTTTGAATTTTGTTATCATTTGAACTTTGAAAACTAAAATTACATTTTTCAGGCCTTAACGGGCAAGATATTGTCTCAATCAGTGCACAGAATTTGCCGGTATATTTTTTGGATTTTGTTTTGAATATATTATTAATATTAGTAATTAAATACAATAAAAAAATATTTCCAAAATTATATTTTTTAAAGCTTTAGGATAGAGACAATATTCCAATGCTTGGTAGTTTTCAGTCTAATTTTTGGATTTAGTTTTGAATTTAATATGGATTTAAATAAAATATAAAAGTCAATAAAAATTAAATTAAAAATGACCTAGCCGACGTTGTATCCATTTACAACGACTTTAAACATAATAAACCGACGTTGAAACTATATTTAAGAATATACATAGGATGAATAATTATAAACCGTCGTTGTTATGACTATTACACGTCATTTTAGTGTATATAACTGACGTTGTTTAAATATATAAAGGCGGATATGTAAGAATATCCGCCTTTGTATAGTATTACAATGTCGATAAGGTTATACTAACCGACGTAGTATATGAATAAAAATTCATTTATACAGGATGAATTAATTATAAACCGTCATTGTTATTACTATTACACGTCATTGTAGTATATATAACTGACGTTGTTTAAATATATAAAGGCGAATATTTAAGAATATCCACCTTTGTATACTATTACGACGTCGATAAGGTTATACTAACCGACGTAGTATATGAATAAAAATTCATTTATACATGATGAATTAATTATAAACCGTCGTTGTTATTACTATTACACGTCATTTTAGTATATATAACTGACGTTGTTTAAATATATAAAGGCGAATATTTAAGAATATCCGCCTTTGTATACTATTACGACGTCGATAAGGTTATACTAACCGACGTAGTATATGAATACAAATTCATTTATACAGGATGAATTAATTATAAACCGTCGTTGTTATGTCTATTACACGTTGTTTTTAAGAATTACCGTCGATGTTATATTTCCATTTGCTGCAAGACGACCATTGTGTACACGTATGAGACGTGTAAATTAGAATCAGACGTCGGTGTTTGGGAACTAAACAAGTTTTAAAACAAAATTTAATTTTTTTGATTTTTGTTCGCTTGATTACAACAAAATATTTATGTACATTTTAAATAAACTAAATTAAACCTGAACATTGTTCATAAATATTTATCTACATCAATTATCCTTCGGTAATTGCTTGTTCACGAATTCTGCCCATTCATGCCTAACTTCGTCAATATCCTCTTGTTTATACTGAAGTTTATCTTTTTTCTTGTCAAACTGCAAAATAAACCAAAACACCGACGTGTTATAAGGATACAAACGACGATTTTAAACAAAAAATATGACGTAGTAAAATAAAGAAAGTATATCTAAAATGTTGCGTTTTACCTTCTTCTCGAAATTTAGGTCTGGATCATGAATTATATCTCTCATGAATCGCATCACGTAATAGCCACACTCTACACTTGTTGGTTGTTCAGGAGTGCCGTGTAGATTTTTCCAAATGGCCTGCTGTTTACGTGAATTTTTATTTATATGAATGTTAAACATTTTAATTGACCTGTTACAAGAAAACAAAGGGTGTTAATGACAAAACAAAAAATTTAAATACAAATAGTAACCGTCGTGGTAAATCAGTCAAAACGACGGAGTTTTTTAAACCAAGACGTTATATTTTTTTTAAAACGGCGGTAAAACCTAACCGTCGTTGTGTAACGTTATAACGTCGGTAAGAGTAAAAAACGTCGTATGACAAAAAATTGAGCAGAAAAAATTAAAACGTTCTTAAATAAAACGCAAACGACGTGGTAGTTAAATTAAAATGACGTTTTTAAGAAAATACTGACGTAGTAGTTAAATTAAAACGTCGGTAATATCTTACCGTCGTTATATTTTATAATAACGTCGGTATTATTAAAAACCGTCGTTTATTTAAATACTTTATAGGAAAAATCTTAAATCAGAAGAAATCAACTTACGTATTCACTATATTTTTCATGTCGTCGTCAACCATGCGTTTTGGCAGTGAATTCATGTAATAGGCAGTCTCCGTTAATGGTCTCACAATTACCATCACCCAATGACCCCTGCACATAATGATTCATATTAGAAAGAAAAATATTAGAAGCTCAGGAAAATACTTTAAATGGTACTAACCCTGGATTATAAGGGACCAAGAAAAATTGATTCCCATCTGCTGTATTCAGGCGGTTTGACAGGTTTTTTATTCGGTTTGATATTGATCCAGCTCCAGAGCTCACTAGCCCAGGGTCCACGAGGCCAACAAGGTTTGCAATATTTGCCATTTTTAAATAGTCAAATAGGAACCTAAATATATGAAAGTCAATTAAATGAGATTTTAATTTAAAAGAAAGGAAAATGTAAAACAAAATGGGATTAGGGAGAATTACCTCATGTATACTGATATCACTGTGGTTCCTATCTCAACCATGGAACCAAACTGCAAAACATCTTCAGTGAAGAGGAAGGTATCATGCTCAAAGCCAAACACCTCCTTGGGCATGTGAATTGTTAGAGCCTCGTTACCAGGCAACAACTTGGTCCGGAAATGTTGGCATAAGGCTAACAGAGGAGCTGGCATGTCTAGCTTTGAGAGATCCTGTTAAAAGAAATTAATAAAGAAATATAAGTTAGTTTGTGTGTGAACTAAAATAAACGACTCTAACTAAACACAAAAAACAGATGTGGTATATAATATAAATGACGGTTTCTAGTTAATACTGACGGTGGAAAGGTTATACACGTCGGTAAATAGATAACCGTCGTTGTATTGAATTTATAACGTCGCTATACTATAGAAAGGTCGGTAAATAGATAACCGTCATTGTAATGAAATCATGAAATAGACGACGGTTTATAAAAGCGTCGTGGTATTTAACGAAACACGACGTGTCTTGTAAGAAACAGACGTATATACCGTCATTATTTTAAATTTTAACGTCGGCTATTAAAAGGAGCGACGTCTTTTTAAAATTTAAAAAGCAGAAATAGAAAATAGCAGAGATTTTACCATGTCCTCTTTCTCTTTTGCAGCAGTATCAGCTTCAGGCTTCGGATCTTCTAATTCCAAAGCTAGGGTTCTGATATTAGTGGCCCCAGAGCAGCTTGCCTTATCAGACATTGGATTTTTTGGGCTTTGATCTTGAGGGGGTAAAATAATTGGAGGAATTGGAGTCCTTGGAGAAATTGGGGTTTGGAGCATCTGGCTGGGATCAAAATTAGGAACTAGTTGACGGATAAATGCCAACATAGCCTCCCTCTCTGCTCTAACTGCTTTCATTATAGTTTCCCTAGACTTCGCCTCAATCCTCAAGGTTTCTTCTCTGACTGCCTCCCTCACACTTTCCTTCAATTTGTCACCAAATTTCACTCTCTGCTGTTTCGGCAAATTGAAGAACTGAGTTGGGGTAACGCCAGCACCAGCTCCTCTGACTCTCCCACCATGCTCGGGGGTTCCCAAAGCCAGAGTCAAGATATCATTGCTCCCGGACACAGTCAGAGTGCCTTCGGAGACTTGCTTTTGCAAATCATCCTAAAAGAGAGAAAGAGAGACTGTTAGAACCTGAGCAGGGTGTATGACAGATACATATACCGACGTTGTAAATTATAAACAACGACGGTTTTTTCTTAAATTACTGACGTGGTATTAATTTAAAACGTCTGTATATAAATACCGTCGTTGTTTATACTTTACAACGTCGGTATATAAAAATACGTCGTATATTCAAAATAAAACAGATTAAGACATAAATCAAAGACCGTCGTAGTATTCAAAGTAAGACGACGGATTATTAAACAAACAGACGTAGATGTCCAATTCCATACGGCTGCACAAAATTACCGTCGTTGTATAAGCATTCTAACGTCTAGATAAGATAAAACCGTCGTAAGTTTTAATGAAGAAGTGAAAAAACTCGATTGAAATATGCATTCTTTTCCAGAAATTGTGCACCACAAATTTCAGTGAAATAGACAGAGAGAGGGAGAGTGTGTGCGTGAGTAAACTTAAAAAAAAAATGCAGTTCATAGAATAATTTAATCCGTCGTATTAATTCTATCTAGACATCTACTTTATTCAAAAACCGACGTCCTATTCATTTTTAAACGTCCGTAAATTAAGCCCGTCGTGGTGTTCATTTTATAACGTCGCTTATGTAAAGATAAACGACGTCTATACCAAAATAAAACACTCTGTTTTTCAAATTTAGAACAGAGTTAGTGAGACTTACGATTAGTTTTGCCTTCTCTGCAGCCTTTGGATCAGGGATGTTTCCTGTTTTATCTTCTCTTGCTTTCTTCCACAGAACAGCTCGATCGATTTCTTGACCTTCGGGCATGGTTTCTACCAATTGGTCCATCAAACCAACATACCCTTTTCTAGACAACCTATGGTTGTACTCCAATTTCTCCCTCCTCTCCTTCTGCTCAGCATGCTTAGCCTCAAAATCTGGGGTTAACCTTCAAGCTACGAAGGCATCCCATTGCGAATTCTCTATGAACTTATAAAGCGCAGGGGTTTCTCTTAACCTCTCCCTGTCATGTGCGTAAGGAAGGATATACTGCCTAGTTACGTTATACTTGAAATCCTTCCATTTTTTGGCAGCAGACTGCAAGACCAAGTTCTTGTAACTATCCCCAATAACATAGGACATTTGAACAGCTTCCCAAATCTGCTCCTTCACGTCCTTGGGTAATTGTTTCCATTTCTTGTCCACAAGAGGGACTCTGGTGCGTGCCAAAACACCAATGAAAGACTGCATCTCAACAGCAGCCTTGCCATGTGGTTTTCCATCTTTATTGAACTCAACCACAGGCTTAACCTTCTCAATTTTCCTCTTCACAACACGGCTCATTGTGCTGATACCGCGGCCAGATTTTGGCTCCTCAACAAATGTGGCTGTGCTCGAGTCTTTCTCTGAGGTTGAGGAAAATCTCATCCTCTTCGAGGGTTTGCTTTGAGTTGATTTTTCAACTTCCACTGAACCTGTTTTGGGTTCATCCCCTTGTGCCATTGAACCTGCTTTGGCCTTGGACGCTTCAGCTTCCTTGTTTTGAGATTCCGAAACCATTTTTGATTAATCTGCCAGGAAAACTACGTCGGTTATTAAAAAGAAACGACGTAATAATACAAAACAACGACGGTAACACTGAAAAAGTGATGTCCTATTAAACAGTCTCTTTGATCATGAATAAAAATAAGACGAAGGTTTTATATATTTCATGACGTAAATGTGAATAAACTACGTCGGTTATTAACAATAACCGACGTGGTTTAAAATTACAAAACGAGTGTTCTTCTCTCACTAGACGACGGTTTTATTTTGTTTCCGACATATTAATTGTCACACCATGACGGTTTTTAGCCACCGTCGTGCAGTTTGCATTACGGCCATCGTGGTGTGTCCATTCTATCGTCGAAAACAAGACAGAACTGTCGTCTTTTGGCGTCGTGAGTGTATCTACTTATGTATTTAATCAAAACCAGTGAAAGATTTCTTCAATTTGACAGAATCTTGTTTCCAGACAACTACGGCATGCAAATGAAAAGTAAAAAAAGGGAAGAGAGTGAGAAAAAACCTTGAATAACACTAGCGTGCAAAGAAATGTTTCCTTCCGACGAAGACGAAGACCAAAATGGTGATTTGAAGATGAAGACGATGATTCAGACGATGATGCTAGGTCAGGTGACGAAAATGGTGATTTGGGAAATGAGAGGGAAACTACGATACTTTATCGGGAAGAGAAAACCGTAAAATATTAGGTCAGGTGACGAAAAGTTTATATATTTTCCCAGAGTTCAATGCAACGACGTTGTTATTAAAAAACCGCCGTATTATTTAGTTATAACGACGGTAGATAATTCATAAATGACGTGGTTATCACAACTGCTGAAAGACTTTTGGAATTCCGATGTGGTTATGACAGCTCTTTTTTCCTCTAAACTGACGTTGTACAAGTAAATTCAACGACTGTTTATTTTAATAAACCGACGTGGTTACTTTGCTGTTCTGAAAACGACGTCGTTCTCTTTTTAATACGCGCCAAATGACTTTTGGATTTTCGACGTGGTTATGACGACGCTTTTTTTCTCTAAACTGACGTTGTACTTATAAATTCAACGACTGTGTATTTTAATAAACTGACGTGGTTACTTTGGTTTCTGATAAAATGACGTGGTATTTTAATAAAACGACGTCGTTCTCTTTTTAATACTCGCCAAATGACTTTTGGATTTCCGATGTAGTTATGATGTTGATTATTCAAATATGACGTCGGTATTTATATTATAACCGACGTGGATATTTACGGTTATTTTGTTTAAATAGCATTTTTTCACGCGTTTTTTAACCCTCACAAGAAATTGTCTTTCTGAAAGCAAATGGGTTTGCAGAATGATTCCTCACTTCCCATGGGTTTGCTACATCCTACTGTGTAGCAAGGGTGGAATCAGCCTTAGAACCTGCATGGGTTTGCAGCCGCACTTGCCCGTTTGAAGGCATACGAGGGCACAACCCACAACAAGTTCTAAGTCTGGTTCCACCCTTGCTACACAGGAGTTTTGAAGAAACAGTTGATTTTGATGAAAATGGGAATCGAGGAGTGAGCTTTTCATACTTTGTTGATTTTGATTTTCTGAAATTATTAGATATTCATCTGTGGCTGTGGTTTCTTTAAAATGACGACTGTGTATTTTAATAAACCGACGTGGTTACTTTATGGTTTTGAAAACGACGTCGTTCTCTTTTTAATACTCGCCAAATGACTTTTGGATTTCCGATGTAGTTATGACAGCGCTTGTTTATCTAAAATGACGTTGATTAGTCAAATATGACGTCGCTACGTATATTAGAACCGACGTGAATATTTACGATATTTTGTTTAAATATGATTTTTTCACGCATTTTTTAACACTCAGTTTTCCATTAGGGTTGCAGAATGATTCCTCACAAGAAATTGTCTTTCTGAAAGCAAATGGGTTTGCAGAATGATTCCTCACAAGACCAAGCATGGGTTTGCTACATCCTCCTGTGTAGCAAGGGTGGAACCAGCCTTAGAACCTGTATGGGTTTGCAGCCGCACAACCCACAACAGGTTCTAAGGCTGGTTCCACCCTTGCCACACAGGAGTTTTGAAGTTGATCACTGTGGAAAAGGGGACTACAATGTAACCAGGAATCGAGGAGTGAGCTTTTCACACTTTGTTGATTTTGATTTTTTGAAATTATTAGATATTCATCTGTGGCTGTGCAGGAGCTTGAGAACAAGAGGAAGGAGAGGGCCCAGCTTGCATATGAGAGGAAGAAACAGTTGAACAAGCTGAGGGTGAAGGCAGAAAAGAAACCACGATGTATTTGCCAAATTTGTGTACATATATTGTGTAAATATTGATCAATATTTAACACGAAGAGATTTTGCCTTTTAAGATGAAAATGTTGTTAAGGATTGAGAATTAAATTTTGTTTTGTGTTAAGAAAGATATTACCAAAATAAAAGAAAAATTAATTAATTTTAAAAAGCTATAAAAATAAGACGGCGGTTTACAGAGAAGGCAGACGTATAAACTAAACAAATACGACGGTAATTTGAACTTAGGACGTGGTAAATAAAAACGACAGTAGTGTTGTAGGCACCGTTGTAGTATACTCCAAAATAATAAGTCGGCGGTTTACAGAGAATGCACCGTCGTAGTATACAGACGTGGATTCCATTATATTATACGACGCGGATTAAGAACAGTTGGTCGTGTTTAGTTAGGAGTTAACACAGCAGGTTTTTTGGTGAACTGTCGTCTTTATTTTCTACGTCGGTGGATTCATACCTGCTGTCGTTGTTTTTTGGTCAGATTTTATCTCTGAAGAAATCTTTTTTTAAAAACGACGCTTTTTTATTTGTATGCGTCGTCTTTTAAAAATATTCAACAGTAAGGAACTTATCCACGATGGGTTTTTTTAATACCGTCGTCTGTTTAAATACAACGACGGTTTTATCTTATACCGTCGTCTTTTTCTGGTCGTCTTTTTCCATTTTTGTAGTAGTGGAGTGGGGGCGAACAAGGTTATGTACTAACAGACGCCTCCGCGCTCCTGCTGAAAGACAATCCCATGAGCGCAAGGCCCTTCTTACTTGCCATGCTCAATCCCATCTTAACCGATCCATGGCAGTATTTGACCACTTGGTTCCAAAATGACAATCCTACGCCATTTCACGTGGTGCATGGGATGACATTTTGGGATTATGGGAACCAGGACCCGACTCTTGCGCATTTTTTCAATGACGCCATGGCTAGTGATGCCCGGTTGATCTCAAGCTTGGTGATTGATGAGTGCAAGAGGGTGTTTCAAGGAGTGGATTCGTTGGTTGACATCGGCGGTGGGACAGGAACCGTGGCCAAGTCCATTGCTGATGCCTTCCCTCATATGAAATGCACTGTACTTGATCTCCCTCATGTAGTTGCTGACCTAAAAGGGAGTAAGAACTTGGAATATGTTGCAGGGGACATGTTTGAGGCTGTTCCCGCGGCCGATGCTATTTTTTTGAAGGTAAATCATCTCATCCTTAGTGATATTATATTGTTAAATACAGATTTCCATTTGTAGATCAATACAATATATGTGAAGCAGAGTATGCTTTCCAATTGGACCTTAAAGTATAAATCAAATTGGGTCCATAACATAAGTAATTTGATAATTGTCTTAGTATTGATGATTTTGTTTGGTGATTTTGCATGACAAACAGTGGATATTGCATGACTGGAGTGATGAAGAATGCTTGAAAATACTTGAGCGATGTAAAGAGGCAATTACAAGAGAGGGCAAGAAAGGCAAGGTGATTATCGTAGATATGACGGTGGAGAACAAGAATACAGATAAGGAATCTGGGGAAACACAACTTTTCTTCGATATGCTGATGATGGTCTTGGCTACAGGAAAAGAAAGGAATGAGAAAGAATGGGCTAAGCTCTTTTCTGACGCAGGTTTCAGCCACTATAAGATTACTCCCTGTTTGGGTTTAAGGTCTCTCATTGAGGTTTATCCTTGATTTATAATGAAGCACACCTGCTTAATATATTATGTTGGCAGCATGTACAGGGAAATTAATGTTATCTAGTTTATTTAGTATTGTATTAAATGCAAGTTTTTCAATTTGGGAGGTGCTCTGGAAATTCTGTGGAAAATGTTGGAGTTAATTCTTGTTGTTGGGGACTTTTGTCTCTTTGCTTAGAACCAGTAATCCACAGGACCTCTTCTAACTATCTAGTTTTCTCCTCGGCATTGGGCACTGCTCAGATTTCTCAAACTCCTTTTCTATATTAGGCCAACTTTTGATCCCTGTGGTTTATCACTTTTACTACTAAAGTCTTGTGGTTTCAATTTGATCATTTTTACCCATGTGGTGCAATTCAAGGACATTCTCCAATTTTTGTGAAATTAAAGTAACTGTGGTTACTTGTTGAGGAGCATTTCGGTCCAAAACAAGAAAGATAGAAAAAAATAATAATAAAAGGAAAAAGAAAGAAAGAGAAGGGAGAGAGAAATCCTCCGCACCACCACCTCTCCTTGATATCTACTCACCACACCCAGTCCCTTCCCCCACGCCAGCCCCAAGTAGAAGCCACAACCACCCTTCTAGAAGCTCAACGGCAACTTACTATTAGATTCCACTCCCCCGACAACCTTCACATCTCCATTTTCTTCTCTCTTATCAATCCCTCTCTAAACTTTCCTTTTTTTTTTTCTTAATTTTCTTTTCGTTCTGCAATTTTCTCAGGAAAAGTTATAAAGAAACAACAACCACCCAATTTCTATTTCTATTGATTTGTTCGGGGAAATTTCATGTGCTTGGCGAATTTTATTTGTTTGGTAAATTATTCTTTCTTTTTATTTTTGATAAATCTCAGTTCTTGGTGCATAACACAGTACAACAAATATTAGTTTTGGGGGATTTTCATGGGTTTGGCAAATTCCAAGTATGTATCACAGCAAATCTTGGGTTCTCTAATGTTATGGAAGGTTGTAATATTTTGCAATGGCTGTTGTTCAATAATTTTAATTGTGGTGGGGGAGGAGGAGGAGGGTTGGTGGTGGTCGTGATGAGAGAGGTGGCTAGGTAACTTGGTGGGAAGGTGGGAATGGGGAGGGAAATGCCCCTCCCTTTTTCCTATTTACAGCATTTGTTTTTGGACCGAAATTCTCCTTGACAAGTAACGGTAGTTACTCGAGTTTGACACAAATTGGAGACGTTCTTGAATTGCTTAAATTCGAAGCCACAAGTGTAATAACTGAAATTGGTACTTAGGTGACGATGAGCCGATTTAAATGCTATTCAGATAGACACAACAATATTCACACACTTTAAAACTTGATCAAAAATGATTATGACTAGTCAACAACTAGTCATGAAAGCCACAACCAAGAACACACATACAGAGCATAACTAACTGTACCTGCAAGCCTAGAAGATTACTAGTGACAACCTAGGCACTCATAAGGACCCGTCAATCTAGGCATTCCCTATGCTAGCAACAACTATGGTAAAAGTGTGTGAAAACATCTAATCAAATTGTTGAGGCCCAAAAAATCCAAGGTTGGGCCCAATTGAAATCCCAGCTCAGTACGACACTTTATTAAGGAAAGACCCGATTTAGAGCACAAAAAAGTTCGTCACACACACTCGCACGAGCCACAGTCCACGTGCCATGCCAAATAAATAATCTGTCATGATAAATAAAAACCAAGATGAGCCTATAAAATGCATAGCTCTACGAGCCCATGCTAATTATCCCGTCAAGCATTATATCCCTTTTCAAAGGCGATAAAATTCGAGCACGCCATTTGACATGCCATGCCAAGCGGAAGATCATTATTCTATACCTAGCCATGCTACAAGCTTAAGTGGGCCCAAGCCACGCAAATGCCCGGGGCTTGTTGAGTAGGTTGTGGTATGGATGGTAACAAGCTTTCATAAGGCCCATTGATGAGCCGAGAAATGGAAGTTTTGGGTTTCTTGGGAGCCCAAAACTCAAGCTCATTTCTTGAGCCCAAATATGTGGGTAAGCATAAAAGAGAGAGAAAAGGAAGCCTAATACTCTAGAAAAATTAGCCCATCACTTTAGGAAATTAGCCCATCCCTTTAATGGCTAACCCATGACCTTAGAGAGGCCCAAGTAACCAAGGAAAATATCTGTCATCTCTCTAGCACTTAGCTGGAAACAAAAAAACGACAAAACCAAAGCTACCCATGTGAGTGGGTTGCTGGGATACAAATCCCAACACAAGTCATCCAAAAAACCAAAGGATACTTGAGCAAAACACCATTCAGACCAGCGCCATTACCAATTTCTTTCTCCCACCAGGTCTGGCCATAGAAGAGGGAAGGAAAGAAGGTGAGGTGATAACCAAAAATGATGTTCACCACTAAAGTAGCTACGGGAAAAGCCTTAGAGCGCCCAAAAACCTTGTCTTTGTGTGTTTGGACATAAAAGGGTTTCACAAATGGGGGTGAGTTGAAGGAAGTGAAGGGAAAGGAAAGGGGAGACTTAGCAAAATGGGAGAGAAACCATTAGGGTTTCTTGGGAAATGAAGTCTTCCATCGGCTATAAAAGGAGCCATCTTCTACCCATCAAAACCAACCCACATCTGGAGAGCAAGCTTCCTCTCTTACCTACAAAACCCTGCAATTTCATGCCCTATTCCTCCATTTCCTACCATTTTCGAACCTGTTAGACTATTCCAAAGTTTGACAGAGCTCTCATCGAGCTGCCGGAAACTACTCAATACACCCACCTTCCTTCCTCTTTCTCTCTTTCTTCAAAAAATCCTTCCAAAATACCTTCCCCCTTTCCTTAGAACCCCTGTTACTCATAGGAACTCACAGCTCTCTCTCTCTTTAATGCTAAACTCATGATTGCTTTGCTCCCATGCCACAAGCCTCTCATGCCAAGCTAGAAAATTTATCTGTAATTTGTTGTTGTTTTCATTGGTGAAGGTAACTAAAGAGTTTCCTAAGGCGTCATCACCCTTTCGAGACATCTTTGGGGCTTAATCTTCGAACTCATACACAAAGGGGACACTTGCATCAGATTGCTCTTTACAGCAGCCCAACCTACTTGTTGCTGGAAGAAAAAAGCTCCTACAAAACAGCAAATAGTAGATAATGATGACTAGTCAATCGCAAGAACACACTACTACAAAAATGGAAAACTACGACGCCTATTTAACAACGGTAAGATTAAAAAGTGTCGTGTTTTTAAAAACTGCGAAAAACCACGACAATTCCACCTAAAACCGTCGTGTTTTAAAAGATGCTGGCAAAAATTACGATGGTTACTTATAAAAACCGTCGTGCTTTAAAAGGTGCTCGACAAAAAGTTCACTTAAGTTTTTGCTAGAAGGAAACTTTCACCACAGTCTCGCGACCTCTAGAAACCCTCTCTCTCTCTCTCAACTCCCCTTTCTCATCGCTGAAACACCATCTCCATCGCCCCCACAATCTTCACGAGGACACCTCCACAATCTTCACAATCTCCTTCATGAGGTCTTTGTCGAGCCCACAGGTTTCTTTGCCCCCACGATCTCCTTTGCGATCTCCATCGATACCGCGACGCCATCGACGAGGCGACGCCGTGGATGCCATCGTCTTCTTCGCATCAGTCATCACCTGCTGCCATTTTCCTCTCAACGGCTCTCTCTCGTTGTCTATCTCTCGATGGTTCTCTCTTGTCGGCGCTCTCTATCATTATCTCTCTCTCTAGCTCGTTCCCAAAGCTTCTCATGTCTGCACTCTCAAGGTAACCCTCTCTCTTTGTGTCACTCTTCTATGTTCAAGATTTTATCCTAAAATTCGTTTGATTGGAGATCAAGATTTTATCAAGGTGTCATCTCCCTCTTTTCCTTTTTGTTTCAATTTGTTTATGCTATTGTGATTTGATTTGCTGTTTTAATTTCTATATTTATCTGTGGTGTTGGATTTTTTATATTTGATTTCAGATTCGATTGGGTTAGTGAGGTGGCAGTGTCATTCTTTGAGCCTAATATTCTTTTTGCGTTGTTTTTTTTTCCTTTAATTGTAAGGATATGGCTGCTGGGTTCCGTGGGCTATAGAGGTGAAGCTAGCTGTAGTAAGGGAGGCCTGCAAGACAAGTAAAACTTTAACTTGGTTTCTGATTAAGCGATATGTGATATTGAATGAGATATTGGGTTTGCTCTGTTTGGGGCCTTGCCGAGTTCTATCATCTTGAGAAGGAGTATAATGTTCGTGTTGCTTCAAGATTGTTTTCATATCTTTTACTTCACAGAAGACAATAATATTTATTCACATTTCATACATTCTTATCTGACCATGATAACTTTTTTAAAATTTTCTGTTGTAGAAACTGTTGCTCTTGCCTAAAACCTTCTTGTATATAGAGAATTGAGTGTGTGGAAAGTTTAAAATTACAATTCTATATTTGAATGTAGGAATGTGGGAAGACACTTGCTGGACAGAACTTCCCTTATTAAAGCTACATTGTTTTAGGAAACAAGTGCCCTTCTCCCTCCACGCCCACCCTCTTTTTCTTCATTTTGAGGACTTTTTCCCCCAAAACTACATTCTTTCAAAAACAATTTCTTTATTCTGACTTGAGGAGTGATATTGGAATATATCAAGTGTTGTGTATCCTCTTCCCCATCTAGCCCAAAATCAACCCCTGATATGTTGAAATTTATGCATTTAGCAAGGGATGCTTGAATATATGTAATAGTTTTTCAATCCCAAAATGAGTACTTCAGATGTGATGGATAAAACTTCTCTTAGCGATGCATGGACAGTGGATCTTGATCTGCTTGCCTATTTATCCATGGATGGCAGATGGCAAGGAGATTCAAAATTTGATACCATGTCAAAGTATGTGATGCTCTCTTGTGATGCTTAGCCTTGTGCTGTACAGATATTTTGTAAGGAGCCATTTTTCTATGGACATGATAACTATGATCGGCTAGTCAAAATAGCAAAGGTATGCATGCTTGTTAAAAAGCTTCTTTGTCTTTTATTGTTGTTCTTATTGTACTTCAACAGTTAATCTTTTGCCTCTACTTTGTCAAATTGATTCATGTGCCCATCACATTGAGAGAACCAATAATGTGGATTACAATTTTTTTTTTTCCAGTGGAATCCTTCATCATATGCCTATGTGATTGCATTTGACACTTGTGCAAATAAATTTATTTGTATGTGTTCTTGTTGTGGTGTATATTCAATTCATATAACAAATGATGTGGCTTTCAAGAAGAAAAGAAAGCACTGTGTGTAAGAAAACTATTTGCAGTGTCTTGTTGTTTGAACATTTGCAGTTTCAATATGGAAATCCAGATAAGTTATGCTCCCTTTTTCTGTTCTTTTGTTTCTTGTTTCCTCTTGCAAAAGGAAGGGGCAGCATAAAAGATTAGAAATATATCTCTTACTAAAACTTGCTTTTTTTAAAAAAAAATCTTGGTTTTGCAGTGCAAGAAGGCAGTGCTAACTCATACACACAAGAACAAATTGATGAAATTCGGATCGAATGGGCAGCATTTATGAGCAATCACATGTAGCTCCTCTATTTCTAATTATAGTTTAATGCTATGGATATGGTATTTTGTATGGATATAGTAGGAATCAAGATTGATAAACAATGTAATTACTATTGAATCTTTAAGTTTTATGAAAGAAACAATTTTTGAGTATATATATGTATGGTGTGGGTAATATTAGATTTGGACTTGAATTTATTGTTCACAAAGCATTATGGTTTTTTTCAGTTAAAATCCTTGTAGAGAACCATTGGAAATAAATAAATAAATAAATAAAAAGAAGCTAAAATGTTAATTCACTACGTCCAATTTTACAATTGATAGACGGCGATTTTTTCAACAATACCGTCGTCTTTAGAATTAATAGACGACGATTTTTTTACAAACTGTCATTTTTAGAGTTAATAGACGATGGTTCTTTCAGAAAAAACGTCGTCTTTACTATTAATAGATGACGGTTTTTTCAGAAAAAGTGTCATCTTTACATTTAATAGACGACGGTTCTATAAAAAAAACTGTCGCCTTTACATTCAATAGATGACGGTTTTTTCAGAAAAAGTGTCGTCTTTACATGTAATAGACGACGGTTATATAAAAAAACTATCGTCTTTACATTTAATAGACGACGGATATTTTAAAAACCGTCGTTTTTACATATAATAGACGACAGTTAATTAGCGTCATAGTTTGACTTTCAAAAAGATGACGGTCGATTTAACGACGGTTTGAAAAAGAAAAAGACGACACGGTGTTTCCCCGTCGCCTATTTCAATTTTTGTAGTAATGACACAAACCCAGATATATATGCATAACATAGAGTGATGACTAGTCAACTGTCAAGAACACATACCCATAAAATAACAGATCTGCAAACCAGAAATTGTTCACCCAGAAATCCACCATTGGGAAAAACTGGGGGTCATCAACCGACCAGGCAATCTACTAAGCAAAAAAGATTCTTACAAAGAAACACAAGCAAGTTCAAGAAATCCTAGATCTATTTAGGAAGATGAGCTATACCTCATTTGTGCAATCTTCTTTTCCAACTTAGCAAAACCAGCAGCTTAGTCCTTCATGGCAATGGCAGCTCCTTCTTCAGCTCTTTCATCTCATGGCACCAGCTAGCCAGCTCAAACTTAGACAGAAACCAAAATTTGGATTCAAGGGTAAAATGACCAATTTCTTCAAGAAACCATACTCTTGAAGAAATCAATCTTGAATATGACCTAGATATATATAAGAGAGTGTTTGTTCTAGCTAGATGCAGATTTCATATTTCAAAAGTAGTTTTCAAAAATCGATTTAGAAAACTCATAGATGAAAATGGTGGTTTTCTCTTGAGGAAGAAGAATAAGCAAAAGGATGGAAGAAACCTTTTCAAAACTTCCCCTCAAAAGTGATAGCTGCCAAATGATTCCTCATTTGGCTTTTACCTAAAAATTCCTAGGTCAGAATAGTACACATAGCAACTGAAAAAACTTTGTAGAATAGGACAAAAAGGTTTGGTAAGATCCAGCTGGAAAACTTACTGATGCAAAAGATGACTAATCATACGAAAACAAGATGACTAGTCATAATCTTAAGAATTCTAATGAATGAAATGCACAAATTACCTTTGTCAATTTGATTGATCTTCCATAAGATAGCAGCCAAATAAGAACACTTATTGCAACTATTCTTAATCTAAAATTGAGCTTGGGTAATTACAATGTATGTCATATTACAATATTGTCAAGGGAAGCCAAAAGAAAAACTTAAAAAGCATAAACTCAACAATAACGATCAAATTGAAACAAAATGGACCTTAGTGGTAAAAGTGGTAAACCACATAGACCCAAAGTAACTTTTTGCCTAGTTATTAATGTTATTTTGATGAATTTGTATTAATTGTACTTGGTCGAGGAGGCATTTCATGAGGTGTTATTACAGAGAGATAGTTTCGTTTGTATCGATATGCTTGTGTATATCGATCAGTTTGTGTTGTCTTGCTAAAGTTAGATCGCACGAGGTTTGAGATGCGAGCCTCTAGAAGATGAGGCTCCCCTTCGTTCCTCCATTCTTTAACAACATGTCTATCAGGGCCTGGAATGATAGGTCCCATGTTTTTCCAAGTACTATAGCCTAGACCTCATGCAATCCTTATTCATGTGCATCCCCTGATTCTGTTCTTGATTGTCAGCATAACAGGTTTGTCAATCTCTGTGTTTGGAGATTAAGTGTCACAAGTACGAGTCGTGGTAACATATACTAGAAGGTTTTTCTAGGTTTTGTTAAGACCGGTTATCCTGCTCATCATGTTAATTATGTGTCGTGGGATAGTTAATGGCTTTAATGAGTGTGTTGCTTGGGCCAATACTCAATCAACGACTAAAGTGGCCTATGACCTCGAAGATCGGAAATCAGCGGCAGCAAGAGAGGAGCAACAGGGAAGTTTACGCAAGAGGCGATCGATCGCAATGGCCATGTGATCAATCGGTTTATTCTAGTGGGCTGCGACGATGTTGTGTTCCAAGCAATCGATCGCATGAGGAAGTGATCGATCACTTCGTCCTTATTTTGTTTGCATGCTGAACGTAGTTTTTTTTTTTCAGCGGTTTTGATGTGGCTTTCCTATTTTATTGGGGTTTCTTAACCTAATTAAATAGGATTTTGGTTTCCTATTCTTGGTTAACTTGTAACCTAAGTCCTATACATTATAAAAAGGACTTTTGGCGCTATGTTAAATTAGCTGAGCCAAAGGGAGGTCGGGGAATTTAGAAGAGACAGTAACAAGAGAATTTAAGAGGGAATTCTTGGGTGTTTATAAAGAATCCAAGGGTTAGAGCAAGGGTGAGAGAAAAGAGAGATAGGGTTCTTGTGAGAGCTAAGGGGGTTCTTGATTGTAACGAAAATTGTTCTTACATACTAGTGAACTTCTTGGGTGGATCACCAAGAAGATGTAGGCACGAGGTTGAACATTATAAATCTTTGTGTTCTTATGTGTTTTGCTTTCTCTCTTTGTTGTGTGTGTGTTTTATTCTCAAGGAGTTTGTGCATGATCCGGGTACGTAGTCCATCAATGACAAGGTCCTAGAGTGTTTGCGCAGTCATTCCCTTATATGGCATTGCTTGAGTTAAGAGGTATTTGGCCAATGCTCAGCCAAATTTCTCTATGGGGCTGGTAGAGGTGAATTTCTTTGGAACCTGCTTGAAATGATGTTGTTTGTTTCTAATCAATGTGTGGTTAGGAGTAGATTACTTTCCCACGTGCCCTTGAGAGCAATTTCCTCCAATAACCTTCGGTTTAGTTCACGTGTCATTACATTAATTGGCTGGTGAAATCTTGCTACCACAACATTTAGACAATGACTGAATGCTTACCGACCGAATATCGTCTAATAAAGTGATAATTGATTTTAACATGTTTTGTGTTTAGTGATATACAATTGATTAAAGGTTAATGACTCAAAGAACTTATATTGTCAAACTCGAGATGAGCGTGTGGCAAATGTGTTAACGTATAGCTCCCATTATTAATTCCATGTCATTCATCTGATATAGTGCTTTCCTATGCTCACAAATCATTCATCCGATATAGTGCTTTCCCAGTTCTGCAAAAAAAATTTCAAATATCTTTCATAAATATCGCATGTGGAAGTTGTGCTGGAGTAACAAGAGACCATCACACACTGATTGACTTATCGCAAAAGCTAATTGAAAAAAGAAAAAGAAAAGAAGAATAGCTAGCTGTTTTGATCCCACATGTTTCATATGCATGTGCATACTTTTGGTGTTTGCTTGTTTGGCCTGCACTAGCTACTTGCATTCATTTATATCACAGTGATATGATAACGTATTTAATTCGGGATATATATATTTTAAGAACCACTATTTACCAGAAAAAACGATTACATGATTGTGCAGTCTTGTCTGAATTTTATAATTCCTACGCTTTATACTATATGTTTGGATGACTTTCTTTTCTGGACGAAACATCTTTTGACTCTGCCCTTGTTGTCCCCCTGCAATTAATATTTTAGTCTTTTAATATGATCTTCCATATCAATTATTAGGCATCGACATTATTAGTGGAACAACAGCGACCCCCGTAAGAATATTACTGTTATTGGCAAGCAATAATATTAGATTGATAAAATTAATCTTATAGTTATTGGCAGGATGAATCCATAAAATCTTCATACATCATAACCAAATCTAATCCTCGATTAAGTAACCCATCACTCTCATTCAATAATCACGCTTAAAGTGCCCATGAAAAAGTACAGTCACGTACGTACTTAGAATTTAGAGGCATTCAGATTATAGTTACTACATATACTGTACACAATGAGAATAATATGTAAAGAAATCAACCTGGGCATATTATTTAAAAATCACGTACATAAGCCAAAATACAAACGTGTAAATAGGGTCAAAATTAGGAGACACTTTTTGACACAAACTATAACCCACTTGATTAGCCATTAGATAGTTATGTTAAATATGTTCATTATTTGTCCCACATAAAAAATTTATGGAATCTTGCCATGGGTCTATAGAGAATTAGGCTACTTCCTCTATTGTCAATTAATTTTGGAGTAGAACCTCAAGTCAAACTTTAGCCTACCCCATTGCCCGTCCTTCATCCTTTTGGAGGACTATTCAGAGTGCAACAACCACATGCTTCGAGTATTTCTCCCCTATGTCATTAAGCCAACAAACTGTTAACTATTAGCTTTGAATCAATTGTATAAGAGTTCTTTTGGTTCCTCAATTTCTAGAAATTTCTATAACTTGATGCTTCATAAACCTTCTTGGTGTGGTTCCATGGAGTTTGGGGTTTCTAAGTTCTCTTCAGAAACCTTCTTAGATGAGTATCTCTGAATATTTGAGGTTCTTCATGCTTCCAAATTTGAGAAAGAAGGGATAGAGGAGAGAACCGAGAGAGAAGAGTTTTTCTTCTCTGGGTAAGGAGAGAATATAATTATTATTGAAGGAGGAAAACATAGTATATATATAATATTACATTACATAATAATTAGATGAAACTTCACTTTGTCAATTTCTCCCTCCCACTTCAAAGTTCAATCTACAGAAACTTCCTTCTACACATGCAAAGCATATTAGCATATAAGTACGGCCCCTTCCAGTATTATTTACTTGAATAATTGGGATGTGGATTGTGTCGTCGGCAACGACTATATAAGCAGATCCCCAGTATAGAAGACATAAAATAAGAGCCATCGGTGTTCTTGAGCTACACATATAAACATACACACTTAGATAAATGGCTTTGAGTAATGATAAAGTGAGTGCTACTAGCCATGAGCTTCTTCAAGCTCAAGCTCATGTGTGGAATCATATCTTCCAGTTCATAAACTCCATGTCATTAAAGTGTGCAGTTCAATTAGGCATCCCAGATGTGATTCACAACCATGGCCAATCCATATCCCTTTCCAATCTCATTTCCGGCCTCAATGTCCACCCTTCGAAAGCTCATTTCATCGCACGCCTCATGCGAATCCTCGTCCACTCCAATTTCTTTGCACAAGACCAGCAAGTGCAGCTACCACTTTTTCCAAACAATAATAACAACAATGAGAATATTGTTCATCAGGATCTTGATGATGAAGAGGAGGAAAAAGCTGTTGTGGTGTATAGCCTAACACCAGCTTCCAGGCTTCTCCTCAAGGAAGGTCCATTAAGCACCACACAATTTTTACTTATGATTCTTGATCCAGTAGTGACAGATCCATTTCATCTAATGGGCACTTGGTGCCAGATGAACAATCATGGAAATCAGGATCATCCAGCTTCCCCATTTGAGATGGCCCATGGAAGGCCATTTTGGGGTTTGGCTGCTCAGCAACCAAAGTTTGGTAGCTCGTTTAATGAAGCAATGGAGGCTGACTCTCAACTGCTTGCAAGGGCAGTGGTTGAAGAGTGTGAAGGAGTTTTTAAGGGTTTGAATTCTTTGGTTGATGTTGGAGGTGGCACAGGAACCATGGCTAAGGCCATTGCCAAGGCCTTCCCCAACGTCAATTGCACTGTCTTTGACCAACCACATGTTGTTGCAAACTTGCAAGGGACTCACAATTTGGATTTTGTTGGAGGAGACATGTTTGAGAAGATACCCCCAGCAAATGCAATTTTCCTCAAGGTAATTATAAAACTCAATTATTTCTCTCATTTTTATTATTCCTTAATTTCGGAATTAATTATTACCTTGTTGTAATTAGTAAACACATCTCACCCTTGCCTTTGCAGAATTTTCTAAACTCGTCCTTGTTTTGCTTGGCTTTCAATCCGAGCTGTGTATTTAAGGAATTTTTATGGAGTTTAATAATAAAACTCAAAACGAAAAGACAATCTTGTTGAAGAATGTAAAGTCACACATTGGAAATTTAGACAAAATGTATAACATATGCCCTTTTATATAAACCCCACACCGGCTTGGACTATGTTGGTGGTTTTGGGGTAATATCGATGTTGCTAGTAGTGGTTCGCAGGTCCGTCCCTCTGAAATCTTAACAAACTTTACTATTCATAAATAAATTAGTAATAATGACATGTCAATCAATGCACGTACAAAGTATATTAAGCAGGTACCGTACGCTAATTCTATGCACAGATGTGGTTGTGAGTACAAATTCAACGCTTACGTTAAAGTAATTAACCATTAATTAATGTATGGCATCAATGATCAGTGGATTCTGCATGATTGGAGTGATGAGGAATGCGTGAAGATAATGAAGAAGAGTAGAGAAGCAATTCTGAGCAAAAATGAAGGAGGAAAGGTTATCATCCTGGACATAAATGTGTCTTCAGATAATAAGAAGATGGATAAGAAATCAATTGAAACTCAGCTCATGTGGGATATGTTGATGATGGTCGACCTCAATGGCAAAGAGCGTAGTGAAGCAGAGTGGGAAAAGCTCTTTCTGGCTGCTGGATTCTCTCACTATAAGATTACACATACATTGGGCCTAAGGTCTCTTATTGAAGTTTACCCCTGAAAAAAAGCATCACTCTTTTAATTGCATGTTAAGTGCATGCGAATTTCATGAAATAAACCCTAAGTCTATTTTACCTCTTTTGGTGTGTATATGCAGATATTATCTAAGTTTGGATGTTTCCTTCTTCTTTGTAATCTTTAAAGTTTATGATTTAGCTCTTAAGAAATAAAAATGGTACGCAGTACCTCTCATTCTAATAGTGTTTCTTAATGACATGGAAGAAGTTTTAAGTTCAAAACACACCACCTCATTAGTAAAATTTAAAAAAATAAAAATTTGATGCCCCAAAAAAAAAAAGGAGAAGCCCAAATGCTTGATGGACCAATAAGACATACGGCCATGAATAAGAAACAGATTACATGCTAATTCCAATCAATTTTTGGGAGTTAATTTAAAAAATAAATAATTAACAACAATTGAAGCGTGGTTTCATACGAATTTCAAGCCATGAAAAGGACCACAGTCCACGTTAGCCTTGTGCAAGTTGTTAGTAGAATAAACAGTCGATAACAAACAACAAACATCTACAAGCAAAAACACATGTTTCCAAGAAAACCAATTGTTTATACCATATATGATTGGCCAATCAATGAATGACACATGTAACAAGGGACCCACAAACTTGACGACCTATTATGTTCCACAAAGTACTATCGACAAGCGGCAAGCCTTCAGCAACTCAGTCAGCCAATCGTAGCCAAAGACTGCGCTTTAGAGTAATTTCTCACAAAGACACATGGTGCCTCCTCAAGCAATGCTTGCAATCCCACATTGAAATATCACTCAAGATGCACACCCCCAAGGTCTATAAATAGGGACACAAGTCCCTGAAATGAGGTAACTGTTACATTCGGCTACTTAGCCAACACTCTGTCCTGATCACTATTCACTCAATACTTAATACTAACTTAAGCATCGGAGAGCTTTCAGGCAGTACCACACCAGTACCCAAGGTCTCACTGTCCATTCTTTGTTTCGCAGATCATCCACTATGTCGAAGAGTGCACAGATCATCCACTCAACCAAAGAGTGTGCAGTGCCGAAGGTGACATCATCACTAAGTTGAGCCCGAAAGTGTTCAACTATTTTGTGCATCAATAGTTTGATGTCGTATGAGGGAATCGTCAATAATCAATCCACAATATTTACCCAGCCAAGATGGGTACTTCCTTTATTCCGCTATTCCTATTGTCTGATGAGTCACCATTCAGCAAACAGGATTGGGTGAGTCCAGCAATGCCCCCTCGCACAAGCGTAGGTCCCGCTATAGTACAAACAACTGCTGAAGTTGAGCTCCTGGCTCAAATCATAATGTTACAACAGGATATGGTGAAGATGCAGGAACACAACAACATCTTTTCATCCAAAGTGGATGAAACTTAGAAGTAACTCAATTAGCAGCAAACCCAGAAAATTCAGGCTGATCAGTCTCGCTAGAGTGTACGCACTCCCAATAGGCAAAGGAAGGGGAAAGGCACGACGATTGCCGAACCTACCCCTTCCAAGCAATTAGTCATCCCTACTCCCAAGAACAGGCCACATCTTCCCCAGAAGGTCTATTCCAATTGTCGACATAGACTAATGGATCGACGGGAGGAAAGGGGCGAATCACCGATTAGAATTGAAGCACGACTTCATGATTCTTGAATGCAGGTATTGTTGTGAATTTTGGATACACTACTACAAAAATTGAAATAGACGACGGGAATCCACCATCGTCTAGAAGATTTTCAAACCGTCGTGAAATCGAGAGCCATCTTTTGATATATAAAACAACGATGGATAATAACCGACGTCATTAAATCCTTCAACGTCACAAAATATAACCAACTAACATCTAAACCCTATATTTATATTGTAAAAGGAAAACTTGTACAATATTAGACGACGGTTTTATTAAAAATTAGACGTCTAAAGAATATTATATGTCAAGAACAAAACACAAACCGCCGTAAAACTAATTATCCACGTCCCTAATTGAAGGAATATGACTTGTATAACCTAGAAACCGTCGTGGTTAATGTATACTATGTTAAATAAATAAATAAACTGACGTCTAAATTATAAAAGACTACGCATACACAATAGAGTGGCCTTTTAAAGCAGATTACATGTCAATAATCACACAAGACGTAGAGATAATTATTCGCGTCCCTAAGTGACGAAATACTTAGAAACCGTCGTGGTTAACTTATACTACATTGAATAAATAAACAAACCGACGTGTAACTAAAGAAAGACGACGTAAACACAAAAGAACAGACGTTTCAAGAATATTAAATGTCAATATTCACAAAGGAACCGCCGTACAGATAATTATCCACGTCGCAAATTTGAGGAATAAAGATTTGTATAAACTAGAAACCGTCGTGGTTAACATATACTACATGAACTAAATAAACAAACCGATGTATAACTTTTAAAAAACGATGTATATACAAAAGAACTGCCGTTTAAATCATATTACATGTCATTAATCACACATGCACCGACGTAAAATGTATTAACCACGACATACAGGTAAAAAAACGTCGATTATATGATTATCCATGTCGGACTGGAGAGAAAAATGCCTTGTTAAACATATTCCACGTCCATCTCTTACGAGATTCATCGTGTAAATTGTATAAAGAAGTCTCTTCGATAGTGTTAGACGTCGCTTTTTCTAAAAAGCAGACGTCTGAATACTTTAAAATGACACAATTTTACTTAATACCGCCGTAAAAAATGCTATCCATGACACCTTTTTTTTAATGGTTGACGTTAAAAATAATATTGAAGTTGTGGACAGGAAAATAAACGACGTGGATTATAATTTGAATGTCGGTTTATATAAAATAAAGGCCGTGGATTATATTGAAATATACATCGTGCATTGTTTTGTAGGCCGTTGTTGATGTTTATTAATACCGATATGATTAGTTTTAATAAATCGACATGTTTTCCTTTTCAGATGGCGGTTTTTATTTCTTTACGGTCTTTTGCATTTTCTTTCCACGACGTTTGTAAAAATACGACGTTGGTTTTATTTTAGATGTCTGTTTTTCCAGTTTTTTAACTGGACCGTCGTATTTCCCACCTTTAAGCCATTATTTTAAATTTTTGATTTGTCGTGCCCAAAACCTGCATAATGAAAATGTGATCAGAATTAAAATGATATACATAGCTATTAATTAATGTCATGCAATTAACTGCATAACTAATGTGATACATTACAACAATCAATCAATCCATATATCTTCACACCCATCTCTAATATTCTCACTCCGAAACTCACCCACTAGGTCATCAAATGTGTCAACATTTGGTATCCCACTAGTGAATGGCTCACACTCAATTCTAATATCACCTAGCACATCATCACCAATAACATCATTATATTCTCTATTAGGCATTGATAACACTACCGAGCAACCACGATGCATTTGGTCATCAACGTAAAATACTTGTTTGACTTGAGAAGCCATAACAAATTGGTCATTCCTATGTCCAATTTTACTTAGATCTACAAGGGTAAATCCAAGTTCGTCAACTACAAGGCCCAAAGTGTTATCTATTCAATCACACCTCAAGACTGGGATTCTAAACTTTTGGTAGTCAAGGTCCCAAATTTCTTGAATAACCCCATAAAAACCCATATTGGAGACAATATGGTTTTTATCCTTGGCACTAGCAACTTGCATAGTATGTGCAAGTAAATAAACTCCACAGAGATTTCAAATCATCAATCAAAGTCTCTAAGTAGACGTATATATCATTTCCGGGCTATTTAGGACCTTAAATCAATAAAGTCAACATCATGAACTTCCGCTTCACGCATAGCCATGGTGGGAGATTATATGTAACTAAGAGCACTGGCCAACAACTGTATCTGCTACTTAAAGAACTGTGGGGATTGAATCCATCAGATGAGAGAGCCAATCTCAAGTTTCTCGGCTCTTTACCAAACTTGGGCCATTTATCATCAACAAGTTTCCAAGACAGGGAATTCGCTGGATGAGACATATGACCGTCAACTGATTTTCTTGTTGCATGCCAAGTCAAACTCTTAGCTGTCTTATGTGATTGAAACATCCTTTTAAACCTTGGAATTGGAGGAAAATACCACACCACCTTTTGTTTGGGGCCACCTGTTTGGACCAAAAATTTACGCCCTCAACCCATCTACGCGCTCAGCCCATTATCAAATAAACAGGCCAAAGCAATACACTTGGCCCAAACATTGGAGGCCTGGAAGCAGTCAAAACCGAGAAGAGACTTGGGCCTCGAAAGAAACCCAAATTGAGCTTGAAGCCGAAAATGGGCTTAACAGGTTCTAAGTTAAAGAAGGAAAAGAGAAGCCCAAAGGAGAAACATACTCACGTGACTTACCTGACTTTGAAAAGTCAAAAATTGCAACTAAAGTCACAGAGAGAAGTTACAGGAATTCATGAATACACGCCTGCAGAAAATTTCTCCAGTATTTTACAGACAAAGAAAGATCAAAATCCTTTTATATATATATAAATATATATATAGAAAATTCGACAAGCACTATTCTCAAAAGATATGCAGATTGTGTTTTCTAAAAAGAAAGATAAGCAAGAAACAAGGAGTTACTGAAATGGAAAATCACACTCACCATCACGGTTTGAAAAGCAGTTATATTGGAAAAAGGAGGTATGGCGCCCCATCAAAATACAGGGAAGTGACTGTCTCAGGAAATGATCATTGAGGGCTTAATTGCTAGAAAATGGATAGAACTCCCTTTCTTTTTCTTTTAAAAACTAAAGATCTTTTGAGATTGTTTGCCGCCCAGTATTAAAAGAATCAAAACTCCCGCTTCAAAAACATTTCTTATAAATACAAGAGAGAGTGAGCAAAGCGAGGACATTCAATCAACACAACCAAAAAATCAGTCAAAAGACAAACACTCAAAATGATCACTTGATCTCATAGAACCTTTAAGCAAATTGAAGCAACCAAAAGCTAGCTAAGCCTCAAGAGAAGCCAGCTACAAGTCAAAGCTCTTTATTTTTCAGACTTAGAAGAAAATCAATTTAAAACGAGATTTCTCTCGTTACAAATTTGGTTCAGTAAAGCCAAGGCAAGCAGAGTTCGAGTTTTCACAAATACGAAAACCTCAACAAATTTATGGAGAGCCCTGACTAAGCAAAACAGGTACCATAGTACAGCTCCAGCTTAAGTCCAACCACTTCTGCCCTCTTTCTAGACTGAAGAAGTCCCAGTTCTGCCCATCCAAAAGCCTTCCAGGGCTTGAAATAGATTAAAGCTCCGCCAAACTCAAGCTTTGGTATCGATTTGCAGTTGAAGCCTAGCAGTTGAAGTTGTTGAAAGTCCAGTCCAGCACAGGCATATCAGTCTAGCCCAGATCGGAAGCATCTACTCAAACAGAAATGGAAGCACAGTCCTCTTTTTGTCTTCTTATAGTTAGTTTTTCCCTTTTGAGCTTTGTAAAAGGGAGTTCTGCCTGAAAGCGGTTCACTCTGCTATCATTTATTCTGGCTAGAACTACTAGTTTTGTACTGTGAAAAATTATGAAGTCCTCACCAGTCTGAGGCAGGAAAAGAACTTACTTGGGAGATATTCCTCACCCAAATTCACAATCTCTTGTTCAAAAAAAAAAAATCAGTAACTTGGGGCGCAAGTTATTGATTTTTAAAAGAAGTCTGCTAGGATTTTCATTGCTAGCAGTGGCACGCTCGCACACTAAAGAAAGCTGACTTGCTGACCAGTCAATTGTTTTCAAGACAATGGGAAACTTTACCCTACCATCACAGGAGACAAATCAAAACGGGTGAACAATTTGGCACGCCCGGGGGGACTTCTCAGTATATATACTCTTAATATTCTAAAATTATATGAATATTGGAAGTTCTAGCCGAAATCCACGTCGCACAATGGAACGAGGCCAAGCAGTTTTACGGGAAGGACCAGAATCAGAAGAAAGCGATGCTAGACAATCAGCTCATGGCAGTACTGGAAGCAGACGTTCCAGAACTGGTTCCAGGAGGCTGAATCAGGTACGGGAAGCTGTGTTCCGGTAGGAGGCTACAGCACAAAGGAGCCAGGATACTCTGAATAATATGATAGCCATGATGCAATGGCAAGTTAACAGGCAGTTCAGGAAAGACCTTGAGGCCGCCATGGCCAGAATTCCAAACCTTGATGCTGTGGTGCAGCAGCTAGACCTTCCTTACAGTCCTCCGCCAGGACTAGCATGGCCATATCAGGAGAACCCTCTCATTGCACAGATAGCTGGAATACCAGGACCTGAGGAAATCCAAGCTGGACAGAGGGGAGGAGCCCCTCTCGCCCAAGAACATGAGGTTCCGGTCAGGCTAGAAGGTCCTGCACCAGTTCAGGTTCCCCAGAATCAGCCAGAGCCTCCTATTCCGCAACCAGTGGTCCCATGTGATCAACCCTTGCCACTTCTGCCTGAAGCACCAGCTGTGTTACCCTACAGACCTAGAAGAATGGACCCCAATCCATTTCCTCCACTAGCAAGGGGCAGGAGAGGCAGAGGGACAATTAACCCTTTTTCCAATAATGACAGGAACAGACCAGGGGCAAACTGGAGGAACCATCCAGATGTTGAAAAAGAAGAAGAACACAGGGAGGAAGCTCTGCCCCGGCCATACAGAATGGAGCATAGGTTTGACCATGTCCAACTAGAACAGGGACGAAATCCACTTCCTGTCAATGCTTTTAATGACATGGGGGCATTACAGAGAATGATCAGGGAGATGATGGAGCTTGAAGCCAGAAGAAGAGAAAGGCCTACCTACAGAAAGCTGTACCCAGGTTACATAGATCAGATTCCTCTACCCCCAGGTTTCAAAGTACCAAACTTCACTTTATTTAACGGAGAAGATCCTCATGCTTCATCGGTTGAACACATAGGCAGATTTTCTGTCCAGTGCATAGCAATAGAGAATATCCATTGTTAAAACTAAGGCTTTTTGGAAATTCTCTCTCAGGACAAGCTTTTACCTGGTATACCAGTCTACCAGCTAATTCTGTTCAGACCTGGGAGCAAATGGAAAACGTTTTCCATGATTACTATTTCAGGATCCAGCTAGAAGTCCCCATCAGTGATCTTGCTACTCTTAAACAAAGTGAAGACGAACCTGCTTAGGATTTCATAACCAGATTCAGGAAACAACCTGCCCAGGATTTCATAACCAGATTCAGGAAACTCAAGATGAAATGCTGAATCCCTATGGAAGAAAGACACTTCATTCAAATGGCTCAAACCTCCCTTAAGATCTCTCTGAGGAAAAGATTTGATGGGATGCTGTTTGGAGATCTGGCAGAACTGGCAGAACTGGCGAACAAAGCATCCAAATACGAGGAACTGCCCAGGGAAGAACAGCAGAAGAGGAATTCTTCTAAAGGCACATACTACAAGACCCCTTCTTCTTCAATCCATCTGATTTAGGTAGAGTCAGAAGAAGATACATAAGGCTCGGAGGAAAGAGAAATTACAGTGGCAGAAATGGCAAAATTAAAACATCCCATCAGCTGCAAAGCCCTTACAAAGCCACCAAAAGACCAGAAGCAACCACCATTTACAGGAGGATTTGTTCCAAACAAACCAACACAGAACAAGGTCTATTCCTTCGACCTGACCAAAGTTGATGCTCTGTTTGATGAGATGCTGTTACATAAAGCAATAGAGACACCTCATAAGCTACCCAAACCAGAAGAACTTAAGGGCAGACAGTATTGTAGATGGCACAATTCTTGGAATCATTCCACCAACAGTTGTGTTGTTTTCAGAGATGTCATACAGGAAGGAATAACAGCAGGAAGATTGAAACTGGTAGAAAAACCTCCTTCAGTAATGACAGATCCTTTTCCCCAGCCTTAAGTCAACATGGTCAACCTAAATTGGCCAAAACGAAGGGGAAACAAACCGGCAGCAGAAGCTAGCTCCAGCAGGGGCAGGAGAGTCACAAAGGAGAATTTCCAAAGGCCAAAGGCGACCATCTCGGCTGGGGTAGTACTATGCAGCAAGTGCAAGTGTGAAAGTGAGTTAGAAGTGACTCTAGACAGGCAGAACCAACCTACACCCAGCGTATTTGACCGGATTGGAAAATCGCACCAGCAAGGCCCAGTTCCGGCCCCCTCTAAAGACAGAACCATATAGAGGGGTTATCTTAGGCCGGCCCAGCACAACAGAAGAATGCTAGAGCAGCCCAAGAAGGAAATACCAATTAAGATGCCCGGAAATGACAAACCTTTGGCAACTATCATAGAAGGAAGATGGTATTCCATTGGAAAAAGCGGCAGACCAACTCTGGAGCTAACCAGAACTCAGAAGAGGAGAGTTCAAAGGCAATATTGTACCTTCCTCCCTTCCTCAGAAACAGGAAAGACGCACAGGTACTGCCAGAGCCAAGTTCTGCCAGAAGGAGAGAGAATCTAGGAATAACTCCTCAGGCAAAACAAGCAGTGTATCAACCGCATGAGCTGATGAAGACAGAATCTCCAGGCAAACCCTCCATCCATTCAACCTCATCCCCAGTCGATCAACCTGAACTTCCACAAGTACAAGCTGGATCCGAACCTATTCCAGAAGAAGAACAACAAGACTGGACTGAAGAAAATGAGGAGGAGCAGTTAGACTATGAGCCATCTGCAGAGGACCAAACTGGGTTCCTCGAGACGGAAGAACAAGAAGACTGGACATAAGAGATGGAATATGATGGAGGACTAGATGAAGAAACCGAGGCTTTTGGTGCAGAATTGGAGAACTTATTGCAGGGCGATCTAGGCATTAACATGGTGTTTGTCTTATCAGAAAAATTTAGGGCAGCTGATGGACAAGAAAGCACTCTGGAGGGGGACGTATTCTCCCAGGAAAGCTTTGAGTGCAAGCTAGCAGAAGTAGAAGAGGCGCCAGAACAGCAACCACCTGCTGCCAAAACAGGTGGAATTGCCATGAAACCAGTCGTAGAACAGCTCTGTTTCTCCAAACCAACAAGGAAATGGCTTACCACCTCAGACCTCTGTTCATAACTGCAAACTTTGGAGGTATTCCTATTTCCAAAGTGATGGTAGATGGAGGTGCTGCCATTAATATTTTGCCACATCGGTTGCTGAGCAAGATGGGCAGAACAGAGAAGGATCTAATTCCAACACGTCTGACTGTCACCAACTTTGCTGGGGGCATCACTAAGACTTATGGAATCCTGGATGTGGATGTTATAGTTGGAACCAAAAAGCTGAAGATTGCATTTTTTATGGTAGACACCACTTCTACTACCTACAATGCATTGCTTGGAAGAGACTGGATTCACCAAAGCCTCTGCGTTCCTTCTACTCTGCACCAACAGCTAGCCCTTTGGAATGAGGAAGGTTACATGGAGATAGTAGAGGCCGATCCACGGCCAATTCTCCCCTTTGCCATATGTTTCGAAGCAAGGTATTACCATGATGACCTTGGTCCTTTCACATTCTTTGGAGTCAACTAGAACGGCCGCCCTCACGGTGTCACGGCCCATAGGCTCATTGAAGATGGTCTGGCCAGTTCTCTAGAAGACTGGAATAGGCCTTTTGTTCTGAACCACCAGAACTCCAATGTTTAGTCTCAATCAACAGTAAAAGGATCGAGCTGCAACAATCCGATCCATTACAAAAAGATTGTTGATATATTGGGAAGAAAGGAAACTCTTTACACAGAATCCAGCCATCAATATGGCAGAATTTACGCATGAGAGCATCGAAGAACAAGAAGAGAGTTTACAGGTGGAAATATTAGACTTCGCACCAGCAGCACTAGATGACTCCTTACTAGAAGTAGAAGATCCATTACAGGAGATAAATCTAGGGACAGAAGAGGATCCAAGACCTACTTTCATTAGTGCACTGCTAGAAGAGCCACTCAGAAGTGAAATCATCGCACTCTTGCATGATTTTAAAGATTGTTTTGCTTGGCATTATCACGAAATGCCTGGATTGGACAGGAAATTGGTAGAACACAAGCTGCCTATCAAAGAAGGCTACCTTCCAGTCAAACAGGCCAGAAGAAGAATGTCCATAGAGACAGAACTAAAAGTCAAAGAAGAGATAGAAAGGTTGCTCAAGGCAGGATTCATCAGGCCGACCATTTATGCTGATTGGCTAGCCAATATTGTCCCGGTTCTGAAAAGAAAGACAGGGGTAGTAAGGATCTGTGTGGATTACAGGAATCTAAATGAAGCATCCCCCAAGGATGAATATCCTATGCCAATGGCAGATATGCTAGTAGATGGAGCTGCTCACAACCAAATGCTATCTTTCATGGACGGCAACGCAGGATATAATCAGATCATGGTGGCAGAAGAAGACATCCACAAGACAGCCTTCATGTGTCCAGGACATCTAGGTGCTTTTGAATACACTGTAATGCCTTTTGGCTTAAGAAATGCCGGAGACATTTATCAAAGAGCAATGAATTCTGTTTTCCATGATATGATAGGACATTCTCTAGAAGTATATATAGATGATGTGGTGATTAAATTCCCAGAAGTAGGAAATCATGTGTCAAATCTGAGGAAGGCATTCCTAAGAATGAGGCAACATAAATTGAAAATGAATCCCAAAAAATGTGTTTTTGGAGTACAGGTAGGGAACTTCTTGGGATTGTTGGTACACCAGAGAGGCATAGATATTGACAAAAATAAAGCAAAGTCCATCATAGAAGCTCAACCACCTCGGAACAAGAAAGAGTTGCAAAGCCTTCTAGGAAAAATTAACTTTCTAAGAAGATTCATATCCAATTTTGCAGGAAAAATCCAGCCTTTTTCTTCCTTGCTAAGATTAAAACAGGAACATACTTTTAAGTGGGAGGAGCAGCACCAACAGGCTTTTGAAGAAATCAAGCACTACCCCTCGAATCCACCAGTTCTGTCCCCACCAAAGAAAGGCAGACCACTCAAGCTCTATGTATCCGCATCAGAAATGTCTGTTGGAAGCTTGTTAGCTCAAGATAACAAGGAAGGGAAGGAACAAGCAGTCTACTATCTGAGCAAAACTCTGACAGAGGTAGAAAGAAATTACTCTGCGATCGAAAGGCTTTGTCTAGCCTTGTACTGCACTGCTGCGAAACTCAGACACTACATGCTGCCATTTACCACCTATATCATTGCCAAGACGGACCTAATCAAATACATGCTAACAAGGCCAATGTTGAGAGGCAGAATTGGGAAATGGACTCTGGCTCTGACAAAATTTGCTTTCAGATATGTCCCTCAGAAAGCTGTTAAGGGACAAGTTGTAGCAGATTTGCTAGCCGATCATCCAGGAGAAGAAATTGAAAATATGGATTCTTTGGATATAGCAAATGCAGATCTACTGACAAGAGCTCATACTTGCCTTAACAATCCCATTTATTCGATTCGTCTCACACCTTGGAAGCTGTAATTTGATGGATCAAAAACTGACTTAGCTTCCGGAGCAGGGATTGTTCTAGAGGAACCTTTGGGGATCAGACACTGTTATTCCTTCCAGTTAGATTTCCAATGCACCAACAACAGAGCTGAATATGAAGCTCTAATCATTGGCCTCGAAATGTTGGTAGAGCTAGGAGTCCAGTCTGTGGAAATCCTGGGAGATTCTGTGCTTGTGTCAAAACAGATTGCTGGAGAATACAAATGTCTGAAACCTTCTCTAGCTGTCTATTTAGTAGCAGCCAGGAATCTTTTGACAGAATTTAGGGAAGCCACTTGGGAACACATCCCACGAGAGGAAAACTTTGCAGCCAATGAGCTGGCTCAAATAGCAACATGGATACAAATGCCGGAAGACTGTGTGCAAAGGATTATCAAGGTAGGAAAGAAAAGTCTACCATCTGTTCTGACCAGAGGAATGGAAATAGATGTCAATTCTGCCATAATCACTGAGGATGACTGGAGAATTCCCATCATAAACTACTTACAATACCCAACCTTGCCCTCTGAAAAGAAAGTCAGAATCATGGCTTTAAACTATCTTATGTGGAATGAAGATTTGGTCCGAAAAAGCAAGGATGAGATATTGCTAAGATGCTTGGGAAAGAAAGAATACATGAAGGTCATGGGAGAAACCCATGAAGGAATATGTGGAGCACATCAAGGTGGAAGAAAAATGTGTTGGTTAATAAGAAGGTATGGCTATTTTTGGCCAACCATGATGAAAGATTGCATTGATTATTCCAAGGGATGTGAAGCCTGTCAAAGGCATGGACCAATCCAGCAGGCTCCTTCAGTTCCGATGAATCCAGTAGTCAAGCCATGGCCATTCAGAGGATGGGCAATGGATCTCATTGGCAAAATCTATCTAGCCAGTAGTCAACAGCATTGTTTTATCATTGTTGTTACGGACTATTTTACCAAATGGGTGGAAGCCAAGCCCGTTAAATCTACCACATCTCAAGAAATCATCACTTTCATAGAAGAACAGATTATACAGAGATTTGGCATTCCAGAATCAATCACTACAGACAGGGGATCTTCTTTCATATCTGGAGAGATGCTAGACATGGCAGAAGCATTCAAATTTAAGCTACTCCAATCCACTCCTTATTATGCTCAAGCCAATGGACTGGCAGAATCGAGTAACAAGGTGATAATCAATATTATCAGGAAAATGCTTGAGAAAAATCCAAAGCAATGGCATGAGAAGTTATCAGAAACTTTATGGGCATATAGGACTTCAAAAAGAGAGGCAACTGGCATGACCCCATATGCTTTAACTTATGGTCATGATGCAATTCTGCCTATGGAGATAGCAGTCCAATCCCTCAGAATTGCCCATCAACACGAACTGATTGGGGAAGACTACACTCAAGCTATGCTGCTAGAACTGGAAGGATTGGATGCAAGTAGGATTGATACCTTCAACAAACTCTTAGCAGGAAAACAGGCTGTGTCAAGAGCCTACAACAAGAGAGTTAAAAACAAGAGTTTTGAAGAAGGAGAAATAGTCTGGAAAGCAGTTCCGCCCCTTGGAACACACATAGCTGGTTCTGGAAAGTGGTCACCAACTTGGGAAGGCCCTTTCATAATTAACCAAATCCTCGGATTAGGGGCATACAGATTACAGGAGCGAGATGGAGAAGTTCATGCTGCACCAATCAATGGCAAATGGTTAAAGAAATTTTATCCAACTATGTGGGATTCACAAGCTGTGCAAACAGAACCTGGGATAAAGAGGCAACAATTTGAAACTGTTGCTTGATTTTTGTTTTTGTTGTTTAGTTTAGTTTTGTTGTAATCTTCTAAATTTTTCTTTTAGTTTGTTAAGAAAACCAAAATTCCACAAAATAAATAAACTTTTATTTAAATAATCACTTCTGTGACTAAGCAGTTCATTACAAGTCTGAATTTGAAATTTAGAATCCTAGTTTTTTGAGGGCCTCCTGCAGACTAGTTTTCTTGATGGAGAGTTCCTTCTGGAGCAGCACCCCTTGATGGATTGAAGCCTCTGTAACTTCCAGAGCTGGCCTGGAAGCTGATAACAGGCTTTGCACAAGGAAGGTGGCCTTGGTCTTAGTACTCAGTCCAGCACCCAGCCTGCGCTGCACCTCCCTGCGTTCTGCCAACTGTTTTTAGAGCTCCTCGATCTGCTTCTCCAACTTGTCTGCAGTGGCCTTGGCTTCTTTGTACCTTGCAACCATCTGGTCTAGTTCTGCCTTCTGGCGTGCATAATTGGCCAAGTTGGTGTCGTGTGTAGCCTTGCAGAGCTCAGAAGTCTTGAAGGTGGGCTTGAGATCCTCATAACGATCATGAAGGTTGAGCACATCTCTGGCCAGGCCAAGGCTTATCTCAACTATAGGCTTAGGAGCCATGTTCTGCCTATGCAGAAGGTCCAGATCCTTCATCAGTTGATCAACAGCTCCCCTATTTTCGTCCAGTTCCAGCTCAGTAGACTACCAGATCTTCACCCTCTCCATTGCTTCATCCACAGCTTTGAATTTGGCCTTGCTGGGGGTAGAATTGAGTTTCTCCAGCCTGTCCAGTTGGGCATCTAAGTCCATAGCCTCAAACTCAGCCAATTCTGGATCAGCAAAGGAAGCTATGGTAGTTGAACCAGGAAGGGACTGGATAGGCATCTAGAAAATGGAAGTATAAATTAGCAACAGGCAGAATTAGGAAGAAAAAGGGCCATAACATAGTGATACTTACGGCTGCAATGAGGGGTTTCAGAGGGTTGGTCATCACTGCCAACGACCCCACGGTTCCTGCAGTTCTAGGCACTTCCACCTGGAAAGAATAAGAGTTAGATAAACAAGGATGGAAAGAATTGCCGGAAAGTAGATAGGAATAAATTATAAAATTACCACAAGATCAGAGACAGCTGCAGTGACTTCCATTTCAAGTACCAAGGCCGCAGCAGAAGTTCTTGTCTGCTCCACAGGTTCCAATGCAGCAGAAGTCTCTGCTTGCTCCCCAGACTCCAATGATGGTTGCTCTGCTGGAGCTACAACGGGAGGTTCTGCCTGCTCCATAGGCCCGAATATAGATTGACTTGTCAGAGCTGCAACAGAAGTTTCTGCCTATTCCACAGGCTCTGATGCAGAGCGCTCGGCCTGCTCCTCAGATGATGGAACTGTAGTGGAGTGTTCAGCCTCTGCATCTTCAAAGAGGGCCAGCTCCGAGCTAGTCAGTTCTGTCCCAAGAATGACGTGCTGCTTCTATGCCAAGGCAATACTCTCTGCTATTACCTCAGCCGGAATCTCCTCCTAACAACGAACAAAAGTTAGAAGCTGAAAAAAGGGAAAGCAGAAACATGCATGTTTATGCGGCCAGAATGCAGTCTCACCTCTTCTTCAAATTCTTTCCCTTACTCTTTCGAAGGGGCCTCTGTTGCTTCTTCTTGCTCCTTCTCCTGCTCAACAGCCTCAAAAGGCTTCTCACAGCTCATCATCAGTTCCGGAGGCCTCAGTTGGATTAACGGCAAACTCTTCTGTCTCATCAGATTCAACTTCACTCCTCTTCCTAAGTCTTTTAGACCTAGTAAGAGGAGGATGAGGAGGACTTTCAGCTGCACAGAACAAGTAAAGGTTAGAAGAACGGACATAATAGAACAGACTGAAGGAAATAAAATCTAAATACCAGAATCTTACCAGAGATTTCAGGTTGGGCAGCACTGCCCTGAGCAGGGGTGCTTTCTTTTCTTTTCCTTCCAGCAGTGGAAATGGTCTCAATAGGTGGTTGTTCTGTCAAGCCTTCATCCTCTTCATCACCAAAAGGAGGCTCCAAATCGCCAGCAGCAATGACAGAACTGACTGCATAAGAGAAATATAAAGTCAGAAGTGAATCCAGACATTTCCCAAACATTTCCCCAGCCTGAGCCGTTTGTCCACCTATGATCTTCTTCATAAAGGGATCTGATGCAGACAGAATAGATTTTTTAGAAAATTATAACAAATGGCAGAACAGAAAAAATGCAGACAGAATCGAGAATCTTCCGTCTATGACTTGAATTGTAAAACTTTTGGCCTCTGCCTCTGCAAATATGTTCCTGCAAGTCCAACCATCAAAAAGCAACTTGAGTGCTTTAACCAAGGCAGGCAGCCCTCGAAATCTGGCCTTCCACCAAGCGTCAAAATTGGCAGAACTGGAGGAATTTGGCTCCCAGGATGGATAGAGGCCATCCAGATTGTTGTTGATCTTATTTACTGCGCACCGACCGTCCCTGTGCACCTCCAGATTATCTGAATCCCTCCAGGAAGTGGCTCGGTTGCAGCTTCTGTAGAATTTAAACGAAACAACCTGTGGGCAGCCAAGTTGTCTTACGCAGAAGTTGGGATGATAGACTTCTGCCCCCAGATGATAGTTTGGAGGCTTTCCACCTCCATGAGGCAGATCTCTTAGCAGGGATACACTCAGGAATATCTTCCTGAATTCTGTCCTGGCAGCTTCATCTTCTGGCCCCTTTTCAAAGAGCCGGTATCTAGGTTGGAACCAAGGATATGCTCTTCTGACCACTGCCTGCCACTGGGTTGCAGATCGTTTAGTGCAATGCTTGAACCACATCAGGTACTCTTCAATGGAGCGCTTGGGCACTTCTGCCGTCATCAAGGGAAGAGCCAGAACTTGGTTTTCAGGTAGAACGATGTCAGGAAACCGGAATTCTGGAAAGTATACCTGCAGCCAGATCTGGATCATCCAGAATGAGCCAGGAGGAAATAAATTCAGGGGGTTCTCCATAGTGGCAGTATGCAGGTTCTTGAAAAGATGGGCCAGAACTGTAGGCCCAAGTCCGATGTCAGTGTGATTGTGCAGGGCTTCTGCCAAGTGCCTGTATTCTAGCAGAACAGCGGAAGAACGGTTTGGAAGTACAAACCTGTTCAGCCAGTACATAAGGAATAGCATGTGTTGCTAATCCTTGTCTTTCTCCACACTGAGTTTCCTCAAATAGTTGGAGAAGGAGCAATTCTGGTTGATGGTAGTAGGAGAGATAGTGAAAGGCTTGGCCAATTTCTCCTGATTCTTCCTTCGATGATAATCACCGACGACATCAACAGGTCTCCCATGAGGTTTGAACCCAAAGATTTGAGCCATGTCCAGCAGGGTTGGCGCCATTGGACCCACACGGAAATCGAATGTGTTACTGGCCGAATTCCAGAAACACAAGGCAGCAGCAAGCAAGTTCTCATCCCGGTTAATTGACTGCTTAGATAGCAAGATTGCGTCATAGATCCTTGCCCTCCTCTAGTGAGCTCCGAATTTTGGAAGAAGCTTATCAATCTTGTCTGCCCACTTCACAGGACTATTCCTCACCTCACTGGACGGAAACGAATCGCTCAAATTTTTGCTGACCCAAGAATGAGAAGCTAGGGCAGAAGTCCCTTGGAAACACAGAGGCTCTTTAGCATCTTTTTTGATTAGCTCCGCTATCTCAGTCGGGACAGAACCAAACCAGCGAGGCCCCAGAGTAAGAGTGCTCTCGAGTAGATGAAGAACCTTCTCATCTAATTTTTTCTGGACAAGAGGGTGGAGCCTGCTTCGAACCTCCATGGCATGAGCATCGATTCCAGTCCCAGTAATGTAATTCGGAGGAACTGAGGAGGAAGAGCTTTGGGCATGAGTTTTTGGAGAAGACATTTTTTGGGTTTTTAGACTAGAAACAAAGAGAGGACTAAGGCTCGATCAAAGAAAAGGGAAGGATTCTGGTGAAGTCTGAGAAAATCAAGGTATAAGGAAGCTGGGGTTTGAGATGAACAGGAATTGAAGTTTTGAATTCCTTTAAAAAGAGCTCGTAATCATGGGAAGGACAAGACAAGACGCCACCTGACGAGACAAGCCAGTAACTAGCTAGTAACTGACCAATTTCCCATGAAGCCTAGTTCGTGGTAGGTAGACGTGGCAGACGTGGGTCAATTTAAACTGGCGCGCACAAATTAATAGCCAAAATCATTAAGTCTGGAAACGGTTTTAAAAAAAACAGCTCAGACTTAATGGGGGCATTGTTTAGGCCTAAAATTGGTGCGCCCAGTCCAAAGACAGAGGCCCACATCATTTTTCAGGCCACCTGTTTGGACCTAAAATTTACGCCCTCAGCCCATTATCAAATAAACAGGCCAAAGCAATACACTCGGCCCAAACATTGGAGGCATGGAAGCAGTCAAAACCGAGAAGAGACTTGGGCCTCGAAAGAAACCCAAATTGAGCTTGAAGCCGGAAATGGGCTTAACAGGTTCTAAGTTAAAGAAGGAAAAGAGAAGCCCAAAGGAGAAACATACTCACGTGACTTACCTGACTTTGAAAAGTCAAAAATTGCAACTAAAGTCACAGAGAGAAGTTACAGGAATTCATGAATACACGCCTGCAGAAAATTTCTCCAGTCTTTTACAGACAAAGAAAGATCAAAATCCTTTTATATATATAAATATATATATAGAAAATTCGACAGGCACTATTCTCAAAAGATATGCAGATTGTGTTTTCTAAGAAGAAAGATAAGCAGGAAACAAGGAGTTGCTGAAAAGGAAAATCACACTCACCATCACGGTTTGAAAAGCAGTTATATTGGAAAAAGGAGGTATGGCGCCCCATCAAAATACAGGGAAGTGACTGTCTCAGGAAATGATCATTGAGGGCTTAACTTCTAGAAAATGGATAGAACTCCCTTTCTTTTTCTTTTAAAAACTAAAGATCTTTTGAGATTGTTTGCCGCCCAGTATTAAAAGAATCAAAACTCCTGCTCTCAAAAGCATTTCTTATAAATACAAGAGAGAGTGAGCAAAGCGAGGACATTCAATCAACACAACCAAAAAATTAGTCAAAAGACAAACACTCAAAATGATCACTTGATCTCATAGAACCTTTAAGCAAATTAAAGCAACCAAAAGCTAGCAAGCTACAAGAGAAGCCAGCTACAAGTCAAAGCTCTTTAGTTTTCAGACTTAGAAGAAAATCAATTTAAAACGAGATTTCTCTCGTTACGAATTTGGTTCAGTAAAGCCAAGGCAATCATTGTTCGAGTTTTCACAAATACGAAAACCTCAACAAATTTATGGAGAGCCGTGACTAAGCAGCACAGGTACCACATTACAGCTCCAGCTTAAGTCCAGCCACTTCTGCCCCCTTTCTAGACTGAAGAAGTCCCAGTTCTGCCCATCCAAAAGCCTTCCAGGGCTTGAAATAGATTAAAGCTCTGCCAAACTCAAGCTTTGGTATCAATTTGCAGCTGAAGCCTAGCAGTTGAAGTTGTTGAAAATCCAGTCCAGCACAGGCATATCCAGTCTAGCCCAGATCAGAAGCATCTACTCAAACAGAAATGGAAGCACAGTCCTCTTTTTGTCTTCTTATAGTCAGTTTTTCCCTTTTGAGCTTTGTAAAAGGGAGTTCTGCCTGAAAGCGGTTCACTCTGCTATCATTTATTCTGGCTAGAACTACTAGTTTTGTACTGTGAAAAATTATGAAGTCCTCACCAGTCTGAGGCAGGAAAAGAACTTACTTGGGAGATATTCCTCACCCAAATTCACAATCGCTTGTTCAAAATAAAAAATAAAAAATCAGTAACTTGGGGAGCAAGTTATTTATTTTTAAAAGAAGTCTGCTAGGATTTTCATTGCTAGCAGTGGCGCGCTCGCACACTAAAGAAAGTTGACTTGCTGACCAGTCAATGATTTTCAAGACAATGGGGAACTTTACCCTACCATCACAGGAGACAAATCAAAACGGGTGAACCTCTTCTCTGGCACACCCTGTTTCAAGAACCCATCTTTGCTTTCCTTCCATTTTGAGATACCACAAGTAGGATAGTTAGTTGAATCTTCATACTCCTTCCTATACAAAATGCGGTCATTGGAACATGCGTGGATTTTCTCATAACTCATCCCTAAAGCAGACAAAGTCTTTTTTGCCTCGTATATAGAGGAAGGTAGTGTATTTCCTTCTGGAAGCAAATCTCCTTGAAGTATCAATAATTCTGTAAAACAAACATCACTCATCCCATGTTTTGCTTTCAAATTATATAACTTCACCAAAGCCAACAACTTCGTGTACTCACTGCAACCAGGGTACAAAGGTTGATCTCCATCCCCAATCACATTGGCAAACTCATAAGGATCAGATCCAATATCGCCTAAATCATTATCATCCATCCCTAATTCTTCAAAAACAAAACTGAACCTACTTTGCTCATCTTCTTCCACATTTCTACTAGTATTAGTAGTACTACATTCCCAAGGTTCTCCGTGCCATGTCCAAATCTTATAGCTTTGGTCAATTCCATTAAAGTATAAATGTTCCCTTATAATTCCAACCCCAAACACTCGAATATTCCCACATGTAACACATGGACAATGAATATGAGTTGTATTTCCAAGATTTTCTATCGCAAAATTCAAAAATCCTTCCACTCCTAACTCATATGCCTTCGATCTTCTATCCGCATGCATCCATCTCACACACTATAAAATCATATATATAATAAAGTGAAAAGACCAGCAATGAAACACTACTATATTCAAATAGCAAAGAATAAATTGAAAATAAAAAATAAAACAAGAATCAGACGACGGTTTTTACCAAATAATCGGAGTGAAATAGAAATTCAGACAATGACGTATCTAGTTACCGTCGTGTTTAAGCTACCCAAACCTAGAAATTTGCATTGCTTTTCGAAGAACAAAGTTTTGGGTTTTGGTAGCCTAAAGACGACGGTTAATGAACAGTCGTCTTTGGGTTACCAAATGCAAACTAAAAATCAGACGACGGTAGTAAATGAACAACCGACGTATAATAAAAATTTAGACTGCGGTTTGATCCATCAACCGTCGTCGGGGTTTACAAAAAACCACGGTCTAAATCTCCCATCCCCATTCCTTTTCCAAGATCCCATGGCCAAACAAACATAAAAGAACCCAAACAGAGAGTAATTATTACAAGAATGCAAATACCAAAACATAAAAGAACCCAAAGCAAGCTCCTAATTGAGAACCCATAGCTCCCAAAACATAATTTAAGAAACCAAAGCTACCAAAACTAACGAAAACATTTATGGATTTAAGAAGCCGTGCAATATCATTAAATAAAGAGATTAGGGTTTGTACTTACATGGATAATGAGAGAGAGCTGAGAGAATATAACAAACGCATGAGAGAGAGCTAAGAGAATATACCCAATGCTTTGAGAGAGAGCGAAAACTTTAAGACAAATTTATGTTGAAGAGAGAGAACGAAATATTTTAGGGTTAAAGGGAAATTTTGAAAATTTAAGATCGCGGTAAAAAATTTCACAGTACTGCGTTTTTCAAAGACGATGGTAAATACATAGATATCGCCATTTAATTTCAACGTATGACGACGATTTACGTACATAACCGACGTTGTAAACTAAAACTACGTCTTCATATAAGGAAACGTCGTAGTAAATTATTTTTACATCGCATTTTAAGAAACCGACGTCTTAAATATTAAATAATAAGATTGGGTTTGGGTTTCCTGGGATTCGAACGCGCGTAATTAACGAAAAACAAAGAGAGAAAACCGGCGTCGTTTCAATAAACCATAAACCCTAAATTTTACAATAATTATAAAAAAAAAAACACAAGTATGAGAAAAATGAACCGAAAATTGCTACAGACTCCTTACAACAATGCCTTCTATAATAGTAGGCTAAAATCTGGATTTTATAATTTTGAATTTATGGCGCCAATGGATCACATAAACCTTAGGGTTATGTCAAGTAAAGTATAAGGACTATCGTGCTTTGTCTCTAAATTTTTTTGACTTTTTGTTATCACTTGTAATTTTGAAAACTAAAATTAAAATTTTCAGGCGTTTACGGGCAAGATATTGTCTTAATGAGTGCATAAAATTTGTCGGTTTATTTTTCGGATTTTTTTGATTATATTATGAATATTAGTAATTAAATACAATAAAAAGTCATATTTTTTTGGAATTAGTTTTGAATATAATGAAATTAGGAATTAAATAAAATATAAAAGTCATATTAAAATGAAATGACAACGACATAACCGACGTTGGATCCCTTTTCAACGACATTAAACAACACAAAACATCGTTCTAGATCACTTTAGACGTCGACAACGACACAAAACGACGTTATTATGTTACCACGTCATCTTGTTTTGAATCACCGACGTGGGTTATTATGTTAAAACGTTATTTGGTTTTTATAACCACTACTACAAAAAACGAAATAGACGACGGTAATCCACCGTCGTGTATCATGGTTTACAACCGACGAGAAATCGACCGCCGTCTTTTCATACATGAAATAACGACGGAAAATAACCGACGTAGTTAATATAGTACACGTCAGTAAAATACTAAAACCGACGTAGATTTCATACATAAAACCTAAAAAAGAAACCTTTCGACTATAATAGACGACGGTTTTAGTAAAACACTGACGTTGAAATAATGTTAAATGTCAAAAACAACTACAAAACCGACGTAAATATGTTTATCGACGTCTCTAAATACACAAAAACCGACGTGTAAAACTTAGAAAACGTCTTGGTTAGTAAATACTACGTTCACTAAATAAAAAAACTGACGTCTTAAACATATAACATGGCGTATATTTACATAAACAGACGTAAAAACAACAATAACCACGACCATTTATATCACCACAGACGTTAAAAATGATTTTGAAGGCTTGAACACAAAAAAAACGACGTGGTTAATATAGAACACGTCACAAAAGAACTAAAACCGACGTCGATTTGGTACATAAACGCATAAAAAAGAGACCTTTCGACTACAATAGACGACGGTTGTATTAAAACACAGACGTTTAAATAATTTTAAATGTAAAAAACAACTATAAAACTGACGTAAATAGTTTTATCAACGTCTCTAAATTAAATAAAACCGACGTGTCAAATTTACAAACCGCCGTGGTTAATAAATACTACGTTCACTAAATGAAAAAACTGACGTCTTAAACATATAACATGGCATATATTTACTTGAACAGACGTAAAAACATAAATAACCACGACCCTTTATATCACCACAGACGTTGAAAATGATTTTGACGGCTTGAACACAAAAAAAAACGACGTGGTTAATATAGTACACGTCACAAAAGAACTAAAACCGACGTCGATTTGGTACATAAACGCATAAAAAAGAGACGTTTCGACTATAATAGACGACGGTTGTATTAAAACACAGACGTTTAAATAATTTTAAATGTCAAAAGCAACTATAAATCCGACGTAAATAGTTTTATCAACGTCTCTAAATTAAACAAAACCGACGTGTCAAACTTAGAAACCGCCGTGGTTAATAAATACTACGTTCACTGATTGAATAAACTGACGTCTTAACGATATAACATGGCATATGTTTACTTGAACAGACGTAAAAACAACAATAACCACGACTATTTATATCACCACAGACGTTGAAAATGATTTTGACGGCTTGAACACAAAAAAAAATGACGTGGTTAATATAGTACACGTCACAAAAGAACTAAAACCGACGTCGATTTGGTACATAAACACATAAAAAAGAGACGTTTCGACTATAATAGACGACGGTTTTATTAAAACACAAACGTTTAAATAATTTTAAATGTGAAAAACAACTATAAAACCGACGTAAATGGTTTTACCTACGTCTCGAAATAAAACAAAACCGACGTATAAAACTTAGAAACCGCCGTGGTTAATAAATACTACGTTCACTGATTGAATAAACTGACGTCTTAACGATATAACATGGCATATATTTATTGAACAGACGTAAAAACAACAATAACCACGACTATTTATATCACCACAGACGTTGAAAATTATTTTGACGGCTTGAACACAAAAAAAAAACGACGTGGTTAATATAGTACACGTCACAAAAGAACTAAAACCGACGTCGATTTGGTACATAAACGCATAAAAAAGAGACCTTTCGACTACAATAGACGACAGTTTTATTAAAACACAGACGTTTAAATAATTTTAAATGTCAAAAACAACTATAAAACCGACGTAAATGGTTTTACCTACGTCTCGAAATAAAACAAAACCGACGTATAAAACTTAGAAACCGCCGTGGTTAATAAATACTACGTTCACTGAATGAAAAACTGACGTCTTAAACATATAACATGGCATATATTTACTTGAACAGACGTAAAAACAACAATAACCACGACCATTTATATCACCACAGACGTTGAAAATTATTTTGACGGCTTGAACACAAAAAAACGACGTGGTTAATATAGTACACGTCAGTAAAAAACTAAAACCGACGTCGATTTGGTACATAATCGCATAAAAAAGAGACCTTTCGACTATAATAGACGACTGTTATAGACGACGGTTGAAATGAATTATAATGATATACAGAGCTATGAATTAATGTCATACAAAGCTTGCAGAATGAAAATGTGATCGGAATTAAAATGATATACAGAGCTATGAATTAATGTCATACAATTAACTGCATAACTAATGTCATACATTACAACAATCAATCAATCCATATATCTTCACACCCATCTCTAATGTTCTCACTCCCAAACTCACCCACTAGGTCATCAAATGTGTCAACATTTGGTATCCCTCTAGAAAATGGCTCACACTCAATTCTAATATCACCTAGCACATCATCACCAATAACATCATTATATTCTCTATTAGGCATTGATAATACTACCGACCAACCACGATGTATTGGGTCGTCAACATAAAATACTTGTTTGACTTGAGAAGCCATAACAAATTGGTCATTCCTATGTCCAATTTTACTCAGATCTACAAGGGTAAATCCAAGTTCGTCGACTACAAGGCCCGAAGTGTTATCTATCCAATCACACCTCAAGACTGGGATTCTAAACTTTTGGTAGTCAAGATCCCAAATTTCTTGAATAACCCCATAAAAACCCATATTGGAGACAATAGGGTTTTTATCCTTGGCACTAGCAACTTGCGTAGTATGTGCAAGTAAATAAACTCCACTATTTTGGACAGTTCGCACATCATCCTGTGCCTTGGTGCTAAATTTGACACCATTAATAAGATAGCTCCTATATGATGGCACTACCATGCTTGGACCAGCTGCTAACCATCTCAAATTTTCTGATATGCCATTATAATCTTCCCCATTAAATTCACTTTGAACCTACAAATTAAACATATATATTAATTCAATCTAACATATATATAGAAAGAAAGAAAATTAAAATAATAAATTGAATATGTCATTCAATAACATATATACCTTAACACGTAGCCATTGAATGAAAGTGCTATTGTGCTTATCTTGTAGCCACTTTGTTCTCTTTCTAAATTTCGAATAAGTGGTCTTGATGTGGATCATATGTTCCCTACAATTGACACGAAAAAAACACGCATTACGGTCCCTCATATATAAGATAAATATAAGGAGTAATAATATTTAACATGGCTACATATATATGAAAAATTAAACTCATACGTACTCGATATAAGGTAGGACTTCCTCCGTATTCTCCAAGACATATAGATGTGCCTGGTTCAACAAGTCCATATCAACTAAGCCCACTGTGCAACCTGATAATGGCTTTGAAACTCCCATATTCTGGCTTGAAGGCACTCCAACTGTACTAACATCAGATAAATGGTCGGTACAAAACTCTACAGCTTCTTCAGCTATATACCGCTCAGCAATGCAACCTTCGGGACGAGTACGATTCTGAACATACCCCTTTAGCACTTTCATATATCTTTCAAACGGATACATCCATCTAAAATATACTGGCCCACATAGACGAACTTCTCTGACAAGATGTACTACTAGATGAACCATGATATCAAAGAATGAAGGGGGAAAGTACTTCTCAAGCAAACATAAAGTAACTACTACATCTTCTTCCAACTTATCTAGCTTGGAAACATCTACCGTCTTTGCACATAAAGCATTGAAGAAGAAGCACAATCGAGTTATTGCATACCTTGCAGGCTTCTCCAAAACAGAACGAATTGCCACAGGGAGCAATTGTTGCATCAAGGTATGACAATCATGAGATTTAAGGCCAAGAAGTCTTGAATCTTTTAAAGATACAAGATTTTTTATATTTGAAGAATAACCTTCAGGAACCTTCATACCATAAAAAGAATTGCAAACCGCTCTCTTCTCTGCTCTTGACAAATTCCAAGGCCCTGGAGGCAAGCGAGTACGTCTTTGTCCATACTCGGGTTGCAAATCAATTTTTACCCCCATGTTCAATAAGTCTAACCGAGCAGCAATCCCATCTTTATTTTTTCCAGGGATCTCTAGCAATGTACCAATGATACTATCGCAAACATTCTTCTCAATGTGCATAACATCTAAGGCATGCCTCACAGGGAGGTATTTCCAATACTCGAGATCAAAGAATTTTGATTTCTTCTTCCAACAAACTCTATCACCATCATTCTCACCAACACTTCCCCCAATTTTCGAGCCCCATATGTAATTAATATCTTCAACCATATGCAGCACTTCTTCTCCTGTTAATGGCTCAGGGGGCATGCCATATTCAGGTTTCCCATTAAAAGCTGCGCGTTGCTTCCTATATGGATGATTGATTGGTAACCACTTTCTATGCCCAATGTAACAAATTTTGTGGCCATTTTTCAACCTGTGACTAGGTGTATCATCGCCGCATATTGGACAAGCTTTATATCCTTTAACAACACAACCAGATAAGTTTCCATAAGCGGGAAAATCATTAATTGTCCACAGTAATGCAGCTCTGAGTGTAAAGTATTCTCCTATGTGGGCATCATACACTCCTCTAATCCCATCCCACAGAGATTTCAAATCATCAATCAAAGGCTCTAAGTAGACGTCTATATCATTTCCGGGCTGTTTAGGACCGGAAATCAGTATAGTCAACATCATGAACTTCCGCTTCATGCATAGCCATGGTGGGAGATTATATGTAACTAACATAACTGGCCAACAACTGTATCTGCTACTTAAAGAACTGTGGGGATTGAATCCATCAGATGAGAGAGCCAATCTCAAGTTTCTTGGCTCATTACCAAAGTCGGGCCATTTTTCATCAACAAGTTTCCAAGACGGGGAATCCGCTGGATGAGACATATAACCGTCAACTGATTTTCTTGCAGCATGCCAAGTCAAACTCTTAGCTGTCTTATGTGATTGAAACATCCTTTTAAACCTTGGAATTGGAGGAAAATACCACACCACCTTCGCTGCCACACTCTCTTTCAAGAACCCATCCTTGGTTTCCTTCCACCTTGAGATACCACAAGTAGGACAATTAGTTGCATTCTCATACTCCTTCCGATACAAAATGCAGTCATTGGAACATGCGTGGATTTTCTCATAACTCATCCCTAAAGCAGACAAAGTTTTTTTTTGCCTCGTACATAGAGGAAGGTAGTGTATTTCCTTCTGGAAGAAATTCTCCTTGAAGTATCAATAATTCTGTAAAGCAAACATCACTCATCCCATGTTTTGCTTTCAAATTATATAACTTCACCAAAGCCGACAACTTCGTGTACTTACTGCAACCAGGGTACAAGGGTTCATCGCCATCCCCAATCACACTGGCAAACTCATAAGGATCAGATCCAATATTGGCAAAATCATTATCATCCATCCCTAATTCTTCAGAAACATAACTAAACCTACTTTGCTCATCTTCTTCCACATTTCTACTAGCATTGGTAGTCCATTCCCAAGGTTCTCCGTGCCATCTCCAAATCTTATAGCTTTGGTCAATTCCATTAAAGTATAAGTGTTCCCTTATAATTCCAACCCCAAACAATCGAATATTCCCACATTTAACACATGGACAACGAATCTCAGTTGTATTTCCAAGATTTTGTAACGAAAAATTCAAAAATCCTTCCACCCCTAACTCATATGCCTTCGATCTTCTATCCGCATGCATCCATGACTTATCCATCTTACACTCTATCAAATTCATATAAATATATATATATTAAAGTGGAAAGACCAGCAATGAAACACTACCTCATTCAAATAGCAGAGAACAAAATGAAAATTAAATATGAAACATGGAAAAGACGACGGTTTATAAAAATAATCGTCGTTTAATATACATTCCGACGACGGCATCTATAGTCACCGTCGTCATTAAGATACCCAGACCCAGAAATTTGAACGGTGTTCTGGTAGCCTAAAGACGACGTTTAATGGAGAAACAGTCGTCTTTAGGCTACCAGTTGCGGCTTAAAACGTAGACGACGGGAGTAAATGAACAACCGACGTATAATAAACATTTGGACGACGGTTTGATCCTTCAACCGTCGTCGTAGTTAAAAAAAAAAAACAGCTTAAATCTCCCATCCCCATTCCTTTTCCAAGAACCCATGGCCAAACAAACATAAAAGAACCCAAATAGAGAGCAATTATTACAAGATTGCAAACACCAAAACCCTAATATAGCTACCAACGAAAACATTTATGGATTTAAGAAGAGATTAGGGTTGTACTTACATGGATATTGAGAGAGAGCTGCGAGAATATAACAACTGCTTCAGAGAGAGCTTGGAGAATCTACGTACCCAATGCTTTGAGAGAGAGCTTGGAGAATCTACGTACCCAATGAGAGATCTTGAAAAATCTACGTACCAAATGCTTTGAGAGAGATCTTGGAGAATCTACGTACCCAATGCTTTGAGAGAGAGCTGAGAGAATATAACAAAAGCTTGAGACAGAGCTGAGAGAATTAGGATTAAAGGGACTAGAGTTGTACTTACATGGATATTGAGAGAGAGCTTGGAGAACGAAAACTTTCAGACAAATTTATGTTGAAGAGAGAGAATGAACTATTTGAGGGTTAAAGGGAAATTCTGAAAATTTTAAGTCGCGGTCAAAAATTTTTAAGTACCGCGTTTTTCAACCACGACGGTCAACACTTATAATGACGTCTAATAATTACTTACAACGGCGGTTATAATACATTTACGACGTTGTAAACACTAAAGACGTCGCTATTTTATAACTGACGTCGTCAACCGAATTCAATTAGTCTTTGTTAATGTAGTTGACCAAAAACAGCGGGAGAAAACCGGCGTCGTTTCAAAAAACCCTAAACCCTAAACCCTAAACCCTAAATTGTAAAATAATTTTTAAAAAATACACAAGTACGAGAAAAATGAACCGAAAATTGCTATGGATTCCTTACAACATTGCCTTCTACAATAGTAGGCTAAAATATGGATTTCATAATTTTGAATTTATGGGCACCAATGGATCACATAAACCTTAGGGTTATGTTATGTAAAGTATAAGGAGTACAATGCTTTGTCTCTAAATTTGTTTGAATTTTGTTATCATTTGAACTTTGAAAACCAAAATTACATTTTTCAGGCCTTAACGGGCAAGATATTGTCTCAATCAGTGCATAGAATTTGCCGGTATATTTTTCGGATTTTGTTTTGAATATATTATTAATATTAGTAATTAAATACAATAAAAAAATATTTCCAAAATTATATTTTTTAAAGCTTTAGGATAGAGACAATATTCCAATGCTTGGTAGTTTTCAGTATAATTTTTGGATATAGTTATGAATTTAATATGGATTTAAATAAAATATAAAAGTCAATAACAATTAAATTAAAAATGACTTATCCGATGTTGTATCCCTTTACAACGACATTAAACATAAAAAAACCGACGTTGAAACTATATTTAAGAATATACACAGGATGAATTAATTATAAACCGTCATTTTAGTGTATATAACGGACGTTGTTTAAATATATAAAAGCGGATATTTAATAATATCCGCCTTTGTATAATATTACAACGTCGTTAATGTTATACTAACCGACGTAGTATATGAATACAAATTCATTTATAAAGGATGAATTAATTATAAACCGTCGTTGTTACTAATATTAAACGTCATTTTAGTGTATATAACTGACGTTGTTTATATATATAAAGGCGAATATTTAAGAATATCCGCCTTTGTATAAGATTACGACGTCGATAAGGTTATACTAACCGACGTAGTATATGAATTCATATTCTTTTATGCAGGATGAATTAATTATATACCGTCGTTGTTATTTCTATTACATGTCATTTTGTTGTATATAGCTGACGTGTTTTTTTTATACAAAGGCGGATATTTAGAAATATCAGCCTTTGTATATTATTACGACGTCGATAAGGTTATACTAACGGACGTAGTATATGAGTACAAATTCATTTATACAGGATGAATTAATTATAAACCGTCGTTGTTTTGACTATTACACGTCGTTTACTGCAATACGACCATTGTGTACACGTATGAGACGTGTAAATTAGAATCAGACGTCGGTGTTTGGGAACTAAACAAATTTTTAAACAAAATTTAATTTTGTTGATTTTTGTTCTCTTGATTACAACAAAATATTTATATACATTTTAAATAATCTAAATTAAACATTGTTCATAAATATTTATCTACATCAATTATCCTTCGGTAATTGCTTGTTCACGAATTCTGCCCATTCATGCCTAACTTCGTCAATATCCTTTTGTGTATACTGAAGTTTATCTTTTTTCTTGTCAAACTGCAAAATAAACCAAAAAACCGACGTGTTAAAAGAATACAAACGACGGTTAAACAAAAATATGACGTAGTAAAATAAAGAAAGTATATCTAAAATGTTGCGTTTTACCTTCTTTTCGAAATTTAGGTCTGGATCATGAATTATATCTCTCATGAATCGCATCACGTAATAGCCACACTCTACACTTGTTGGTTGTTCAGGAGTGCCGTGTAGATTTTTCCAAATGGCCTGCTGTTTACGTGAATTTTTGTTTATATGAATGTTAAACATTTTAATTGACCTGTTACAAGAAAACAAAGGGTGTTAAATACAAATAGTAACCGTCGTGGTAAATCAGTCAAAACGACGGAGTTTTTTAAACCAAGACGTTATATTTTGTTTAAAACGGCGGTAAAACCTAACCGTCGTTGTGTAACGTTATAACGTCGGTAAGAGTAAAAAACGTCGTATGACGAAAATTGTGCAGAAAAAATTAAAACGTTCTTAAATAAAACGCAAACGACGTGGTAGTTAAATTAAAACGACGTTTTTAAGAAAATACTGACGTGGTAGTTAAATTAAAACGTCGGTAATATCTTCCCGTCGTTATATTATATAATAACGTCGGTATTAGTAAAAACCGTCGTTTATTTAAATACTTTATAGGAAAAATCATAAATCAGAAGAAATCAACTTACGTATTCACTATATTTTTCATTTCGTCGTCAACCATGCGTTTTGGCAGTGAATTCATGTAATAGGCAGTCTCTGTTAATGGTCTCACAATTACCATCACCCAATGACCCCTGCACATAATGATTCATATTAGAAAGAAAAATATTAGAAGCCTGGATTATAAGGCAGTGAATTCATGTAATAGGAAAATACTTTAAATGGTACTAACCCTGGATTATAAGGGACCAAGAAAAATTGATTCCCATCTGCTGTATTCAGGCGGTTTGACAGGTTTTTTATTCGGTCTGATATTGTTCCAGCTCCAGAGCTCACTAGCCCAGGGTCCACGAGGCCAACAAGGTTTACAAGATTTGCCATTTTTAAATAGTCAAATAGGAACCTAAATATATGAAAGTCAATTAAATGAGATTTTAATTTAAAAGAAAGGAAAATGTAAAACAAAATGGGATTAGGGAGAATTACCTCATGTATACTGATATCACTGTGGTTCCTATCTCAACCATGGAACCAAACTGCAAAACATCTTCAGTGAAGAGGAAGGTATCATGCTCAAAGCCAAACACTTCCTTGGGCATGTGAATTGTTAGAGCCTCGTTACCATTAGGCAACAACTTGGTCTGGAAATGTTGGCATAAGGCTAAAAGAGGAGGTGGCATATCAAGCTTTGAGAGATCCTGTTTAAAGAAATTAATAAAGAAATATAAGTTAGTTTGTGTGTGAACTAAAATAAACGACTCTAACTAAACAAAAAAACAGACGTGGTATATAATATAAACGACGGTTTCTGGTTAATACTGACGTTGTATTGAATTTATAACGTCGCTATTCTATAGAAAGGTCGTCTAATATAAATACAGTTAATGAAATCATGAAATGAACGACGGTTTATAAAAGCGTCGTGGTATATAACGAAACACGACGTGTCTTGTAAGAAACAGACGTATTTACCGTCGTTATTTTAAATTTTAACGTCGGCTATTAAAAGGAGCGACGTCTTTTTAAAATTTAAAAAGCAGAAATATAAATAAGTAGAGATTTTACCGTGTCCTCTTTCTCTTTTGCAGCAGTATCAGCTTCAGGCTTCGGATCTTCTAATTCCAAAGCTAGGGGTCTGATATTAGTGGCCCCAGAGCAGCTTGCCTTATCAGACATTGGATTTTTTGGGCTTTGATCTTGAGGGGGTAAAATAATTGGAGGAATTGGGGTTTGGAGCATCTGGCTGGGATCAAAACTAGGAACTAGTTGACGGATATATGCCAACAAAGTCTCCCTCTCTGCTCTGACTGCTTCCATTATAGTTTCCCTTGACTTCGCCTCAATCCTCAAGGTCTCTTCTCTGACTGCCTCCCTCACACTTTCCTTCAATTTGTCACCAAATTTCACTCTCTGCCGCTTCGGCAAATTGAAGAACTGAGTTGGGGTAACGCCAGCACCAGCTCCTCTGACTCTCCCACCATGCTCCGGGGTTCCCAAAGCCAGAGTCAAGATATCATTGCTCCCGGAGACAGTCAGAGTGCCTTCGGAGACTTGCTTTTGCAAATCATCCTAAAAGAAAGAAAGAGAGATTGTTAGAACCTGAGAAGGGTGTATGACAGATACATATACCGACGTTGTAAATTATAAACAACGACGGTTTTTATTAAATGACAGACGTGGTATTAATTTAAAACGTCTATATATAAATACCGTCGTTGTTTATACTTTACAACGTCGGTATATAAAAATACGTCGTATATTCAAAATAAAACAGATTAAGACATAAATTAAAAACCATCGTATATTCAAAGTAAGACGACGGATTATTAAACAAACAGATGTAGATGTACAATTCCATACGGCTGCACAAAATTACCGTCGTTGTATAATCATTCTAACGTCTAGATAAGATAAAACCGTCGTAAGTTTTAATGAAGAAGTGAAAAAACTCGATTGAAATATGCATTCTTTTCCAGAAATTGTGCACCACAAAATTCAGTGAAATAGACAGAGAGAGGGAGAGTGTGTGCGTGAGTAAACTTAAAACAAAAATGCAGTTCATAGAATAATTTAATCCGTCGTATTAATTCTATCTAGACGTCTACTTTATTCAAAAACCGACGTCCTATTCACTTTTAAACGTCCGTAAATTAAGCCTGTCGTGGTGTTCACTTTATAACGTCGCTTATATAAATATAAACGACGTCTATACCAAAATAAAACACTCTGTTTTTCAAATTTAGAACAGAGTTAGTGAGACTTACGATTAGTTTTGCCTTCTCTGCAGCCTTTGGATCAGGGATGTTTCCTGATTTATCTTCTCTTGCTTTCTTCCACAGAACAGCTCGATCGATTTCTTGACCTTCGGGCATGGTTTCTACCAATTGGTCCGTCAAACCAACATACCCTTTTCTAGACAACCTATGGTTGTACTCCAATTTCTCCCTCCTCTCCTTCTGCTCAGCATGCTTAGCTTCAAAATCTGGGGTTAACCTTGAAGCTACGAAGGCATCCCATTGCGATTTCTCTATGAACTTATAAAGCGATGGGATTTCTTTTAATTTCTCCTTGTCATGTGCGAATGGAAGGATATATTGCTTAGTTAAGTTATACTTGAAATCCTTCCATTTTTTGGCGGCAGATGACAAGACCAAGTTCTTGTAACTATCCCCAATAACATAGGACATTTGAACAGCTTCCCAAATCTGCTCCTTCACGTCCTTGGGTAATTGTTTCCATTTCTTGTCCACAAGAGGGACTCTGGTGCGTGCCAAAACACCAATGTAAGACTGCATCTCAACAGCAGCATCGCCATGTGGTTTGCCATCTTTATTGAACTCAACCACAGGCTTAACCTTCTCAATTTTCCTCTTCACAACACGGCTCATTGTGCTGATACCGCGGCCAGATTTTGGCTCCTCAACAAATGTGGCTGTGCTCGAGTCTTTCTCTGAGGTTGAGGAATATCTCATCCTCTTCGAGGGTTTGCTTTGAGTTGATTTTTCAACTTTCACTAAACCTGTTTTGGGTTCATCCCCTTGTGCCATTGAACCTGCTGTGGCCTTTGACGCTTCAGCTTCCTTGTTTTGAGATTTCGAAACCATTTTTGATTAATCTGCCAGAAAAACAACGTCGGTTATTAAAAATAAACGACGTAATAATATAAAAACAACGACGGTTTTATATATTTCATGACGTACATATTCATAAACTACGTCGGTTATTAAAATAACCGACGTGGTTTAAAATTACAAAACTAGTGTACTTCTCTCACTAGACGACGGTTTTATCTTGTTTCCGACGTATTAATTGTCACACCATGACGGTTTTTAGCCACCGTCGTGGTGTGTCCATTCCATCGTCGAAAACAGGACAGAACTGTCGTCTTTTGGCGTCGTGAGGGTATCTACTTATGTATTTAATCAAAACCAGTGAAAGATTTCTTCAATTTGACAGAATCTAGTTTCCAGACAACTACGGCATGCAAATGAAAAGTAAAAAAAGGGAAGAGAGTGAGAAAAAACCTTGAATAACACCGGCGTGCAAAGAAATGTTTCCTTCCGACGAAGACGAAGACCAAAATGGTGATTTGGACGATGAAGACGATGATTTAGACGATGATGCTAGGTCAGGTGACGAAAATGGTGATTTGGGAAATGAGAGGGAAACTACGATACTTTATCGGGAAGTGAAAACCGTAAAATATTAGGTCAGGTGACGAAAAGTTTATATATTTTCCCAGAGTTCAATACAACGACGTTGTCATTAACAAACCGCCGTATTATTTTGTTATAACGACGGTAGATAATTCATAAATGACGTGGTTATCACAACTGCCGAAAGACTTTTGGAATTCCGATGTGGTTATGACGGCGCTTTTTTTCTCGAAACTGACGTTGTACTTGTAATTTCAACGACTGTGTATTTTAATAAACCGACGTGGTTACTTTGCGGTTCTGAAAACGACGTCGTTCTCTTTTTAATACGCGCCAAATGACTTTTGGATTTCCGACGTGGTTATGACGGCGCTTTGTTTCTCTAAACTGACGTTGTACTCTTAAATTCAACGACTGTGTATTTCAATAAACCGACGTGGTTACTTTGGTTCTGTTCTCTTTTTAATACTCGCCAAATGACTTTTGGATTTCCGATGTAGTTATCTTTTTAATACGCGCGAAATGACTTTTGGATTTCCGATGTAGTTATATCTAAACTGACGTTGATTAGTCAAATATGACGTCGCTATGTATATTAGAACTGACGTGGATATTTACTCCATTTTGTTTAAATAGGATTTTTTTACGCGGTTGTTGACTCTCAGTTTTCAATTAGGGTTGCAGAAATTGTCTTTCTGAAAGCAAATGGGTTTGCAGAATGATTCCTCACAAGACCAAGCATGGGTTTGCTACATCCTCCTGTGTAGCAAGGGTGAAACCAGCTTGAGAACCCGCGTGGGTGTTCCTGATGCTCGCAGAGACGGACTCAGGTGGTGGCTGTAGCTGGGAGTGGGCTTGAGGTTCAGAATGAGTAGGTGGTGTCTATTCATTCTGAACCTCAAGCCCACTCCCAGCTTCACCCCAAAGGCACAACCCACAACAGGTTCTAAGGCTGGTTCCACCTTGCTACACGGGAGTTTTGAAGTTGATCACTGTGGAAAAGGGGACTACAATGTAACCAGGAATCGAGGAGTGAGGGTTCACACTTTGTTGATTTTGATTTTGTTTTTCAGGAATCGAGGCTGTGCAGGAGCTTGAGAACAAGAGGAAGGAGAGGGCCCAGCTTGCATATGAGAGGAAGAAACAGTTGAACATATATTTGCCACGATGTATTTGCCAAATTTGTGTTCATATTTAACACGAAGAGATTTGCATTTTGATATGAAAATGTTGTTGAGGATTGAGAATTAAATTTTGTTTTGTGTTAAGAAAGATATTACCAAAATAAAAGAAAAATTAATTAATTTTAAAAAGCTATAAACATAAGACGGCGGTTTACAGAGAGGGCAGACGTATAAATTGAAAAAATACGACCGTAATTTGAACTTAGGACGTGGTAAATAAAAACGACAGTAGTGTTGTAGGTACCGTCGTAGTATACTCCAAAATATTAAGTCGGCGGTTTACAGAGAATGCACCGTCGTAGTATACAGACGTTGATTCCACTATATTATACGACGTGGATTAAGAACAGTTGGTCGTGTTTAGTTAGGAGTTAACACGGCAGGTTTTTTGGTGAACTGTCGTCTTTATTTTCTACGTCAGTGTATTCATACCTGCTGTCGTTGTTTTTTGGTCAGATTTTAACACTGAAGAAATCCTTTTTTAAAAACGACGGTTTTTTATTTGTACGCGTCGTCTTTTAAAAATATTGAACAGTAAATCACTTATCCACGACGGTTTTTTTTTTATACCGTCGTCTATTTAAATACAACGACGGTTTTATGTTATGCCGTCGTCTTTTTCTGGTCGTCTTTTTCCATTTTTGTAGTAGTGAACTGACATGGATTTTATTTACAACGTGTTTTCTAAAGTAATTACCGCTGTTGTTTACATATACAACATCAAATTTTGTAAGCTAACCGCCATTGCATGTCTTTAAGACGTCGGTATGTTTGTACTAACGGACGTAGTATATCGGTACACATATATAATGAAGTGGATTTTCTCATCTCATATATGTACGTAAACTATTGTGTTTTTCATTTTACATGGCGTTTTTACGAATTGCTGTCGATGTTTTATTTCCAGCTATAGAAAGACGGTGATTGTTTATACCTATGGGACGTGTAAATGCGAATGAGACGTCGGTTTTTGGAAAGTAAATTTATTTTTCATGATTTACTCTCATTGTAATTCGTTGTAATTTAATTTTCTTTGATGATTGCTCAAATGATGAAATTTTTTTATTTACATTGTTATTAAATTAAAATATACCTAAACATTATTATAATAAATTACATCAATTATCATTCAGTAATTGTTTGTTTACAAATTCTGCCCACTCTAGCTTGACTTCGTCAGTATCTTGTTGTGTATACTCTACTGGTTATTTTTTCTTTTCAAACTGCAAAATAAACGAAAACCCGACGTGTTAGAAGGATAAAAATGACGGTTTTTAAAGATTTTTGCCTTTTACCTTCTTCTCCAGAGTCCCACTTGTGGACAAGAAATGGGTTGAAATACCCAAGGATATAAAAGAGCAGATTTGGGAAGCCGTTGACATGGCTTTTGTTGAGACGACCCGACCCAAATTCCACTTTGGAATCCGGGTCAAATCTTATTTAAACTGACACCTGGTGGCCATGGGTCAAAAAAAAGACCAAAGTGTCCTGAAAAACAAAAGCACAAACCCTAAGGCCCTAACTCGTGGCTGCACCTGATAACTGTAGGCTGCCTACGTACCCTTACTAAGGGATCAAGCCACACGTAGTTCTTTCCTCGAACTACCTAGGCTCAAAATTGATAGATTCCTACCCAACCATCAGCTATATCATGGAAAATAGGTGAGAAATCATACCTCACTCGCGTGAAACGGTGGCCGGAGGAGGGAGAACGAACCGCCGAAAGTTTACGAAAAGCTGTCCCCAACCGCCTGTTTCTAGGCTGTTTCCAGCGATGACGGCGGCGGATCGAGGCGGCGAAGGGCTGGGGCTAAAAGAGGATAGTGTGGTGGTTCCAACGGAACCGGTCTTGCGTGAATTGGTGGTCGGAGTAGAGAGAAATCACCTCTTGAAGTCGGCTGGCCGAGCTCCCCCCAAACTCAGAAATTCTGGGTTTATAAAAAGCTAAATTTCGAAATATTTACGATTATGCCACTGAACTTCTTTTGATCGCCATTTCTTCGTTACAACTCCGATTCGAGTCCACTACGTGTCTACGGACTCGTTCCAACATGCTCTACGCAACGGTTCAATCGAAATCTCCAAATTCCTTCCCAAACTTAAAATGACCTTTTTACCCCATCTTAATATTAAATAATATTTTACTTTTCAAACACCTTAATTAATTCAAACCCTTTTATTGTATTATTTATTTCAAATTTATTTTCTCACTTAAACTTATTTCCTCTCATTTTAATCATTTAATCATTCCTGGGGTAAAATTGTCCTTTCCCTGAATAATTTAATATTTAACTATTAATTTAGGACCGGGTTGTTACAATCTACCCCCCTTATAAAAATTTCGTCCTCGAAATTGCATATCTGTCACTCGAAAAGGCAAGGATATTGGGCTTGCGTTCGTTCCTCGAGTTCCCAAATGGTACCTTTCTTGACTTGACCTCTCGGGAACTCAACTTTCCGAGCTTCCCATATCTTACGAGATGAAACTTTGATCCGAGATTCACTCGATTTCAAAACATTCCAAATGCTAGCCTTTAAAACATGATTATCACCTAAACGTAAACTTAAATACCAAGACTCTAGTACATCTCCCGACTTTTGCTCGCTATTAATGACTCAAGTTCCCTGATTAAGTCCTGATGAAACCAAATTTGGAACCTCAAGCAATACTATACGTCCTCTTGCCTCTAGTTATTCCTCATAGTTCAACGCTTTTGGATACTTCAGCATCAGAGACTCTCTTGAAGTCAAAAGAAGTTGCAACCATGTTGAAAGCCAAGTCAAAAACTCTGGTTAAGCAAATAGAAAAAAAATGAAGTCTCCTCCTCCAGCTAAGAGTATCCTTAAATAGCTGCTGTAATGCTTAATCTTCCTCTGTAGGTATAAAAGACTTGTTACCTTATTAGATAGGATTTCTAGGCTCAATTAAACATTACTCACTAATGATATCCTCGACCTTTACAATTGTCAAATCCATCCTCGCAGGTCTCGGAAACGCAAAGTTAACCGAGCTGCATTACTCGCAGGTCTCAGAGATAACACTTCAATCCGAGCCGCAATACTTGCAGGTCTCGGAGATAACACTTCAATCTGCGCCGCAAACAGTGAAACTGAAGTTTAATCTACCACTTTGGTGTACGAGCCGAACCCTGTGCGTGTCCGACACCTGGTGGGTGCCGGGCACAAATAACCAAAATACCCTTCTAAACCAAAACCAAAGAATTTCAAGCTCGACTTCTGCCGAAAATTCAGTAGAATCTCCCCTACAAATGAACATTTCCCCAAAAAGTTTCACCTGTCAAACAAGCATATATGAATATAACCCAACTGCCAGCATGTATCGAATTATATCCAAAAGGAGTCAAGCATCGTAGCACTCAAGTCTCAGGTTGCAACAATTCAATTAAATCAATCTGCACATAAGATTCATCTCAACTTTCAGATCAACAATAATACCCTGGTAATCTCACTCAGCAGCATGTAAATTAAAATATTTAAAAGCATATAATAAGGTACTAAACTCATGCATTCCTGCTTATACCTCACTTACTAAGCAATAATCTTGCTGAAAAACCTTTAATATAAAGTTCATCCTGCTCTAAAATCCTTGCTGGACTCAGGAGACATCTGGTCAACCTGATCCGCAATTCTGGCTCCCACAATCCGGATGACTGTAATATTCGTGGGGCAAAATATGCTAGAGATACTGGAACTGTTTAATACCATATCCAATAATAAAAGATTAACGTCAACAACTTAAATAAAATAAACTAAGATAAATTAAAGCAAACTGGACTAAAATAAGTAAAGTTCATAAGTATATATATATATATATATATTCCATCTATTACTTGTAAAACAACTTTGATGCTTAAATAAATAATAGTAACTGTATAAAATCCTTAATTTAGTTTAAAAGCATCTCAGAACTTAAATTCTCTCCACCTAGGCGTACCCCCATACCATATCCGTCAATTCCTGGTATCTGTCAACTCTCGATATCCGTCAATTCCTCTGGTAGGTCTCGGTGACACAAAGTCAATCCGAGCCGCAAACTGGCAGGACTCAGGGGACCGTAGTCAGCCTGATCCGCAAACTGGCAGGTCTCGGAGACAACCTCTCAATCCAAGCCGCAAACTAGCAGGACTCAGGGGACCGTAGTCAGCCTGATCCGCAAACTGGCAGGTCTCGGAGACAACCTCTCAATCCGAGCTGCAAACTAGCAGGACTCAGGGGACCGTAGTCAGCCTGATCCGCAAACTGGCAGGTCTCGGAGACAACCTCTCAATCCGAGCCGCAAACTGGCAGGACTCAGGGGACCGTAGTCAGCCTGATCCGCAAACTGGCAGGTCTCGGAGACAACCTCTCAATCCGAGCCACAAACTAGCAGGACTCAGGGGACCGTAGTCAGCCTGATCCGCAAACTGGCAGGTCTCGGAGACAACCTCTCAATCCGAGCCGCAAACTAGCAGGACTCAGGGGACCGTAGTCAGCCTGATCCACAAACTGGCAGGTCTCGGAGACAACCTCTCAATCCGAGCCGCAAACTAGCAGGACTCAGGGGACCGTAGTCAGCCTGATCCGCAAACTGGCAGGTCTCGGAGACAACCTCTCAATCCGAGCCGCAAACTAGCAGGACTCAGGGGACCGTAGTCAGCCTGATCCGCAAACTGGCAGGTCTCGGAGACAACCTCTCAATCCGAGCCGCAAACTAGCACTACACGGTTCAGGCATCCCCGAAACTCGTGAGGCAAAATAACTGACTGTCTCAAGACAACTGGGGGTACCCTCGCGGTGGGTTTGAAAACCATAATCTGTTATTTACATAAACTCTCAATAAACTGGTTCTCAACTGAACTTAAAATATATATCCACACATATATATATATATATATATATATAAATCTGGTAAAAATTCAAGAGCTATAATTCTTCCTTTTTCAATCACTAAAAATATATCAAATACTCAACTAGTTTGCTAGCCATATTGATCTAAGATTAGCATATCATTCCAATATTATATTTATACTCTTATATCACAATTAACCATATGAACAAATATAAATAGGTGATAAATAAACATATAATTAAATACTCAACTTGCTAAACCTCAGTTCTCGACGTATATGTATATATATATAAATAAAAAAATAGCAAAATAGATAATTTATGCTTTTCCTCTGAAAACCTCAACAAATTTTTCAAACTCTGCTGGATACCTGTTTACTCGGTCACACCAACGAAGTAAAACAACATAAGAAAAGTCCGACAATTTCTTAAAATAAGGATGCACAAGTGATGCTGTGTCTACAGGAAGTTAACCTAATGCTCTGATACCAATTGAGACGACCCGACCCAAATTCCACTTTGGAATCCGGGTCAAATCTTATTTAAACTGACACCTGGTGGCCATGGGTCAAAAAAAAGACCAAAGTGTCCTGAAAAACAAAAGCACAAACCCTAAGGCCCTAACTCGTGGCTGCACCTGATAACTGTAGGCTGCCTACGTACCCTTACTAAGGGATCAAGCCACACGTAGTTCTTTCCTCTGGGCCTGATCTGCCATTGGTTTGTTTACTGTAAAACTCGCTCTAGGGCTGCCATTCCTGGAGTAACCAGGACTCCCTTTTATGATCCGTCAAATACTATGCGATCCTGGAATTACCTAGCTTAACAAACCAGAACATGACTACGATCCAACGGTTCAAACGTATCAAACCCGGAAATCGCACAATATGCGAGATCCGTTCGGGGTTCAAACGTTGTCCGAATTAATATCCGCGAAATCCTACGTGCTCGTGAGGAGCAAGAGATCATTTTAGGTTCTGAAAGTGACTTCACTAAGCTGCCCACGCGCCACCACACGCGCCGGCAGCGCGTGGGTGGCTTGATCAAATTCCGGCAATCGGAAATCTTCAAAACTGGAAGCCCAACTTCCTACTCTAGGTAAAACACCCTATTTGGAACTACTTTTCTTCTTGGACCAACCCCAAAAAGTAGCTGGAAGTGGCCAGAATCGTGATCTCAAAACCGGCTGAAACCCACTTCGAAAATCGAACTACCTAGGCTCAAAATTGATAGATTCCTACCCAACCATCAGCTATATCATGGAAAATAGGTGAGAAATCATACCTCGACGAAATCAAAAGGGGCCGAGCATCAGTCGGCCCTCGACGAAATCAAAAGATATTTATCTCAACCTTCGGTTCTTATGCCACCGAGAAGAGGGAAACCCCTGAGACTCTACATCTCAGCTTCTGAAGGGTCTATCGGCTGCCTATTGGCCCAGAACAACAAGTCGAAACGAGAGCAAGCCGTACATAATCTCAGCCGCACCCTTAACACGGCCGAGCTAAACAACTCACCTGTCGAGAAGTTGTGCCTAGCACTTTACTTCGCGGCCACTAAATTACGTCATTATATGCTCCCTTCGGTCGTCCAGATCATCTCTAAGACCGATCTCATCAAATACATGCTCACCAGGCCGATTATACACGGCCGAATTGGTAAATGGACGATGGCTTTGTTGGAATTCACCTTCCAGTATGTGGCTCAAAAGTCGGTCAAAGGTCAGGCTCTAGCCGACTTTCTGGCTCACCACCGGGCCCAAGGGCAGGAGGAGGAGATGGAAGTCGAGATCAGCATGGCCCACATGGAGAAGAATTATTGGGCCATGTACTCGATGGTTCAAGCACCGAGGCCACATCTGGGCCCGGGGTCATGATCGAATCCCCTCAGGGACAAAGGTGGCAATTCGCGTTCCAACTTGATTTCAAATGCACCAATAATCAGGTCGAGTTTGAGGCACTAATCACCTGCCTCGAAATTCTAAAGGAAATGAAGGCGACTCGCGCTTTGGTTTACGGCGATTCTCAGCTGGTGATCAACCAACTGACTGGGGAATACCAATGCACGAGCAAGAATCTCGCTATATATTATGTGACGGCCCTCAACATGGCCGACGAGTTTTCTAAAGTCTCTTTCGTCCAAGTGCCGTACGCCGAAAACCACGAGGCCAACGAGATGGCCCAGGTGGCGTCAGGTGTAAACATTCCGGACAGTGACCATGACCGCGTGATCAAAATCGAGAGGCACACGCTGCCAGCTTTGGCCGAATGAGGGATGACGACGCAAGTATCTTCGGCCGAAATCACCAACGAAGTCAACGCAGCCGAAGCAGACTAGCGCTACCTTATAGTCAAGTATCTGCGTAACCCATCCGGCAACCGCGAGAGGACCACACGCTTTCGGGCTTGGTGTAATTTGAATTACCAAAATGAGCTGTATGGAAAGGGGTCGGACGGCCTATTATGTCACGACCCGATTCGGAAATAATGAATATTCTCGAATCGTGGTGTGAGTCATACCACAGTCATAAGAATAAAATCTTACAACCATGATATGATAAGAAATTGAGCCACAAATAGTACAAATTTACTTAACATTACAAAATCAGAGTCGCAGTAGCTTGTAGTTAACTGCACACTAGGGTCTTTAACAAACGGTTGACTACTTACAAATATTAATTACACAAATCAGCAATGAAAGCCCAGCAGCTTAGTTGAACCCGCTTCCTCAAACTTCTTCTTTAATCCTGCACAATCTATTAGGGTATGAGCATTCTAATGCCCAGTAGAGTACCGTCAAACCCCTCAAAGTCAGCTATCACAGTTAATGAAAGTGTCATGCATCAAACAACACAAGATATACCAATTATCCAATCATACCAGATAAATAAGTTTGCATATGCGGTGATGCCATGAACTCACTCCCTTCTAATCCCACTAATTCATATCCTAGGGCAACAAGCCTGCATGTCCCATACTATGCGTTTTACCACTGTGGCTCCGAATACCCAAAAATATGAACTAGTGCCCATCCGTCCCTTAACCCAATTTTCTTTTGTTTACGAATCTCTCAACTTTCACTTATCATTAGAGGCCCTACTCCCTTCACCTCGATATATTCAAGCTCTGCTCCCGTCACCTGAATATATTCCACATTTTATTCAGATATATCTAAAGCCTTCTCCCACCCCTTAGATATATCTCAAACGACACACACACACACTCCAAACACCACTGTATTTTTTATGCATATGTAGTGCGGCACAAACATCATTTATTTCTGCTGAATAATGCCACAGATAATAACAATAATACATCAGGCTTAATCACCTGAATAATAATATTCACCAAACATCAAATAATATCCATGGAAAAACATCAATAATAAAATTTACATAACATCAAATAATATTCACAGAAAAACATCAATAATAATGTTCACATAACATCAAATAATATTCATCGAGCAAAGCAACAATAATATTCATATTTATAATACTATATATAAGAACCAAGATTAAAAGTGATATAGCCCAATCATCGGGAAATCAGGAAACCCTACCTCAAGTCCAGCTAGCTACAATACCAAATTTACCCTTCAGAAGTTCTCGGAGCTGTTGAAACTACACTTTTGATCCAATTCCTGAACAAATTCAAATTCAAATTATTATTGAGCAATCTTCACGCTATTTCACCTAAGACCAACCTCAACCCTACGCATTTCAAAGATTTTGCGCGACAATGACGAAAATGCCCCTAGGACCAACCCGGGGTCCAAAGCAGCCAAATCTTGTCCAAAATAATCTAAAACTTTGTCCTATGCCCTGTCAACACCAAAACAAAGCCAACGACACCCGTTAACCAAAAGTTATTATTTGGGTCCCGTGGGCCCCACGAAACTGATACTTTGCACCACCTCGGATTGACTCAAAACATATACCATCGAACTCGGATCGAAAAATCAAGTCGAATGGATTAAAAATATGGCGTTGGAGGCTGCCGGAACAGTCGCCACGCGCCGCCACTTGCCGGAGCCGCGAATGGGCTTGCTCCGGTTACTATTCATCATCTTCAAAAAGAAATCCTGCAACTTCCCTTGTTTTCCAGATTTAATCCCAGATTTTGTGAGCTATTTTGACCAATCAAACGTCAGTGAAAATGGGCAAACTTATAGTAGTTTTGAAGCTTATTCTCTGTAGTTTCTAACCCAACAAACCACACTTAAAATGGAGCTAAAACGAAGGAGAAAACCAACTCCAAAGTTGGGCTCGTGGCTGGTTTTTCTGCAGAAAACAGAATTTTTTTTCCAAACTTTGCACAAGTGTTCAACCTATCAAAACTCAACCAAATTTGACGAAACCAATTGTGTTTTGTTCCTTGATAAGTCTAGTTCAAAGTTGTTTTCAACCATTCTGTTTGGACCTGGTTGAAATTTGACCGGGTCAGGCCCGAGATTCGACAATTAAATTAACATTGAGCCCAATCAGTGGGCCTAATCAATAAGGTCGGATAGAAGCCCAACATCATAAAGGTGGCCGAATATCTACATGTTGTAGAATATCTACATGTGGTTGCATACATTAATCTGGTCGAGCATATCAATACGGGCGAGAGCATAAAAGTGGTCGAAAGCCTATAAGCGGCCGAAAGTGTAGATACAGTTGAATGACTAAAAGCGGCCGAAAGTGTAGATATGATCGAATGACTAAAAGCGGCCGAATACATAAAAACAGTCAATGCTTAAATAATGAGAGAGATAATCCGTATGAGGATTTTCTCATAGGTTACAATTCAAATATGGAAGGAATTATGCCAACTTGATGGACAACTGAAGTTATTGATGGGAGAGCTCAAGATGGAAGGAAAATCAAATCAAACGTTATTATTCACATTAAATCACACGCATGAGACAAGGGATTGAAGATATTCTTGAGCAATTATGATTGATTTGAAGGCCAATTCACGACTGACCAAATTGAGATGCACCGAAGCCCCTATAAATACCAAGTTTATGGAAGAAAGAAAGGACCCCCGACACAACACACAACTTGTCATTTTACATTTTCTTCAATTTCTATCATAGGAGTAGCAAAATGTAGCCATAGTCTAGTTCTTATTTTTTCCGCTCTAGTTTCCTTAAATTTCAATTATGCCTTTACATTCTTGTTCTTGTTTTTCAATTCTATTTCAATTACAATAATTTCAATTCATGTTATCTTTATTGTTCTTCGTAATCTAGTTTACTTTCCGCCCTTTACTTTACGCCCTCGCATTTCAATTATTTAATTTATGCAATTTACTTTACGCACTCGCATTTCAATTATTTAATATATGCAATTTACATTACGCAATTGTCTTTACATTCTTTATTTTACGCACTTGTTTTTAAATTATTTATTTTACGCACTTTATTTTCCGCACTTGTCTTTCAATTATATTTAAATTCAAGCACCTTTTACTTTACACACGTGTTCTTCATTTCATTAAATTTCACCTTCAATCTTCATCTCCACCAACCCCACATCATTTGGTTGCTCACATAAAGCCTTGACTCTGAGGTAGTGAAAGAACCTAGGCCGTGAGGAGGTTCCTTGCTCGGCCGAACAATTGTTTGATTAAAGTCAGATCTCGGACGTAACACATCCATCTACTCACATTCCGTTCAAGCCCAAATTTGGGGCTTGGTGGTGGCACGCCCCGCACTCAAAAAAGAAGAAGGACCAAAAACTCCTTCAATCGGCCTACCCAACCGAAAAGAGTAATCAAAATCAATGGAATTATTCCTACCAGCCGACGAGCTATAGCGGCTGTAATTCTTATGGCTCGAGTAGCCATCCACCGCCCAATATGGTAACCACAACCAAAATGACTAATATAATTGTACACATCAAGGTGGCTACAACGGCCAGTACGATTCTACATACCAATATGGCTCAAGTAGTCAATTTAGTGGCCAATATGGTGGGCACAACTATGTTAGAGGATTTGGTGACAAATATAATTATATTGGCGGATATGATCTTATGAACCAAAATGGTTCGAATGATCAAAATGGCTTTGGTGGTCAAACCAATCAAGGAGGCTATGGCGGCCAGTACGATTCTACATATTAGTATATCTCTAGTAGCCAATTCAATGGCCAACATGGAAACAATAGTCATGGCCAAAATAATATGATATATCAAAATTATGCGAATGGCCAACATGGCTATAATGGCCAGTACAATCAGGTGGCTGAAGGGCAATACACTTACCTAGATGGCCAAAATAATCCGGCCAATATTTATGATCAACCTAGTTATGGCTCCCACCAAACGAATCATCCTAATGGCTATGATGGCCAAAATGTTCTTAGTGTAAGTGAGAGGCCATATGTTGACCGCATGGACAAAGAACATCAAAATTTCATAAAGGAAATATCTAAAGTGAAAGATATGATGGATGGGTTTCATGCTTCCAACGAACTTTTGATCCAAGGTTTGCGTGAAATCGCCTCGTAACTTGTGGTAGAAGAGCAAACTCTTAATCACAATCTTAAATCTCAGCCACAGCAAGAAAATCATCAAATGACTACAATACGGCCACTCACTCTACCTACCCATGTGGAGGAAAATGAGGTTGGCCGACAATATATGAAGGAAAAGGATGTGGATGAATCGGCCTTGGAATTCAGTACTCCGACCCATTTACCTTTTGAAAACCTCACATTGGTTGAAGAAGAGGAAAATCTTGGTATGGTTGCAGTCCGGCCACCCGTTTCACCAACTTTTCTAGAGGAAAACGAAGTTAGTCGGGAATATGTGAATGAGAGAGAAGTGGATGAGTCGGCCTTATAGTTGACTACTCAAATTGTCTTTCCTATTGAAACTCTCACGTTGGGAGAGGAAGAAAAAGCCACCCAAGAGAATGCGATCCAACAAGCGGTCGAGGTTGAACAGCAAAATATGACCCAACTTGAGAGATCCATCCTTGAAATTAGTGACCAACAAGAAGAGAAATATCTAAACACGACCCAACCTAAAGCAGTCATAATAGACATGGTTGTTGGGGACCAATCGGACGAAATTAGATCACAATTAAAGATGCTCAAGTTTATCAGACCCCAACATAAGGCCAAGTCCGGCCAATCAAGCGGACTTGGGGGGCAAAGAAATTCGGCCAACATAAAAGGAAAAAACAGTTTTGGTCGTACCAAGGTGACTGGGACACCAATCTACAGCTTGCGCAATCGCAAAATCCATGCCGAGAATAAAAAGGGTTCACGGCTTGGAATTAAGCATGGGTGGCCACCCCCTTGGTCTCCATAAAAATATTATTTTCAACGGCCGACACCCAAATAAGTAGGCCGACAATATTCCCAATAAAGGTCATGTTAGTATTTTGGCCATATAAAAAAAATGAAAGAAATAAAGAACTTGTTAGTGATTTGGGCACTACAAAAGTTCACAGACAAAAACGGCCGAATAGTGTCGGCCGTCAAAGGTTTCTTCTCAATACAAGAACAGCCGAACTAAAGTCCATCATTTCAGCCGCAAATCATTTTTGTAAAGAAAATACATGCAAAGGTGTTAAGCCGCAATTACGGCCTAAACTTAGAAGCAAAATATTGGATAAAGGCTGATACTATTTTCTTCAAAAGAAAAAAAATTTAGTCGTATCCAAAGCCTAAAATAAAGGCTGAAATTTATTGGTGGAAATCAAAAGTTCATCAACTAAATGAAAGATAAATAGTTTGAAGTTCAAATGCAGCCTAGTTATAAAAATACAGAAGGGTCATAAAAGGACCATGACAGGTTTTGGAGATGCTTTTGGATGGCCGTTTTGAAGTTAACCCATAATTCGGCCCTTCGCTCATCAAGGTCTTGTAGTCGTCTTCCTTCTCTTGGAAATCGGCCTGTTGCTGCATAAACTTGTCAATCTTGGCAAGGATGGTTGATTTTCTGGCCTCAATCTTTTTCTGCTCCTCCTCTAGTTTGTCCAGTTCTTCTTTTCCCTCTTGGCAGATATGTAGGTGGGCTTGCAAAATATGGTTAGTTGATTGAATCTTTTCAGTCAAGGCTTGGCCAGCATTGTACTCCATCACAGCTTGGTTGTAGGCCTGAATGCCCTCAGCCAATTGCTTCATGAAACCTTTGATTGTGGATTCGTCCTCAGTTGGGAAAAAATGGGCATCAACAAGACTTTGAATGGATGAGCAAAGACGAGCATGTTGAGCTTCATTAGCTAAATCGGCATAGTCTTTGTCAAGAATAGTTTGGACGGTCGCTTTGGCCGCAATATTTAAGGAAGAGTTGTATGAAGAAGTGGTAGCGGCCTTTGCTGCAACCAAGTAATCTCTCATGCCTTGAAGTGATTCCAATATAGCTGCTGAGGGGAGTGCTTCCTGCAAAAGGTGCATAAAATAAGCAACATGGTGGCCGTCGAGCATTCGCTTAATATATATAAATATATATTTTAAAACAAGTACCTTTTTATGCTGCAGAACACTCATTCCATGCGCACTAGTGTCTTGAATAGGTAGAGCAAATTCAACTTCGACTGGAGTCTGTGATGAAGCTATAGTTTTTGAAGTCCCAATGTTAATTTCCTGCCCAAAAAATCGAGGGGTGAGCATCCATAAGGGATAAAAGAGGAGGTTTGATTAAGAAAAATTTCTACCTGCATTGTATCCTTAATTATTTCAACCACATTGAAAGGGGAGACATGTTTGCCTAGGTAGTCATCAACTAAGGCCGCAACAACGGCCTCATTAATCTCAGTTATGACAGTGTTATCGACCGGCGAATCAAATTGATCTTCGGTCTCAAAGCCTATGATTTCTTGAGAATGGCCAGAAGAGGAAAGGTCAGGTAGAGCCTACAAAAATAATGGTTAGCCCGTGCAAGAATATTATAAAAACGATAACATAATTCTTTAGTGAGAGTACCTCAATGATGGGATCCTTCTTGGCCCTTTTTGTTGGAGCTTTTGCTATTTCTTCATCATCCTCATCACTACTTGACTCGTACGTCATGCTAGTTTTTCGGCCAGCTACAAGTCAAGAAAAATCACAATGATATCGTGTAACCAAAGAAAAGAAGTTATGGGAGAAGCGATAGTCACATACTGCGAATGACAAGAGATTTAGGCCTTGAGACTACTTTAGGCTTGGTCGAAGCAGCGGCCTGACCATGGCCGGATGAACCTCCTGGTTTAAATCCAAATAATGAAAATGATTACAAAGCTTGAGAACAAAATGCTTTGAGAGAAGTGAGGATGTTACCAGTCATAGTTGAATGGTTTCGCTTGAGGAGCAATTTTTTCTTTGGTAATGTTGGTGAAGCAGAACTGATCTCTTTGGCCACGTTACCTACAATAAAAAGTTGTTGAGAATCATTATAATTATATGAGTAGTTGAAAATCAATCTTGCAGCCATGAATAGCACATAACCGTTTCGCTGACCGAGTTGCAGGACGTAGCATCCTTAATTGTCAACGGCAAAAACAATATCAGCAGCCGATGTAAACAAGTCACAGGTGACGTGTTTCCACCAAGTATCAAAGTGGGTCGTGGAATAAAGTTGGCATCCCGAATATGCATGTTAAAGGCTGTTCACACTTTCTTGCTGTTTGTAGAAACTACATTGCATTCAGCTTTTGTTTTGAACTTAGCTCTATGGGATGTGCCCATATTGCAAGACTCTGTGATCGGAAGAGGGATAGCTTGAGTAAAACCCAATTGACGACCGGTTGCAGAAGGAAAATAAACTGTTAGCCTTACGGTTTTTAATATTGTTGTGCATATTTTGATGATAACAAATTATTCCTTATTTATCTAATGTATTTCAAGTGTGATAAGTTGTAAGGAGCAGGTAATCCCAAATGGATCAAAAACACTGTACATACAGGAAGACGTTTGGAACACTGAGCAAGAAGCCGACACTCAAGCATATATTTCTTCAATACAGAAGAGTTAGGTTATTCCTGTAAAACTCTTTATGAATTGAACATCTAAAGGCTCTTTACCTAGATTGACCTTAGGTTCCTTCATGCATTCATATCATACATGAAATAATTGTTTTATCAAATATTGGCTAAGTATGAAAAATGTTTTTCCAAATATTTATTTCTTCAAAATAATTTTTGGCGGCTTTTATTCCTTATACTTCAAATAAGAAAACTTGATTTTATGGGATTTTAATATGAAATATATTTTGACTTAATGAACCATCCTTTTTAGCATAAATCGTATTTTGCACTAGAATCAATTTTTCATATCTTGATTTGGTGAGAATTTGATTTTCTAGTATTTTTATTTGAATCCAAATGGGGGGTACTTCCTTATTTACATTGTAAACTTAAGTAAATAGAGTAATATAAAAATAAATTAGAGTAAAAGGGGAAAGAAATTTACTTGAATGTTGAAAATGGAAATAAGCTAATTTGTGCACTGTGCAAACGGGAATTAAGCTGATTATTTATTTTTCAACGGATCTGTTTCTTTCAACAGATATATATTTTCAAACAGCTATAATTTTAATGCCTAATTTTCAGCTATCATCCTAATTATAGCTGTAACCCTAATGACTATATTTTCAACGACTATATTTCTACACCTATAAATACGTAGGCAGATTTCTTGTACAAACATAACTCAACATATTCATCCAAGCATACAAGCATTCATCATACTCTGAATATCTTTTTCTCTTGAGCCAATCCTGTTCAATTTCATACAAGAGTTCTAGTGTTCGAATTCTCTTTGTATTATCTACTCAGAAAGGAGAGTTTCCATTGTGTGAGCTTCAATTGTATATCCCTCTCAAATAGGAGAGACTTTTTTGTTCTGAGATTGATTTCCATTCAAACTTGTAAAAAGGGTTGGTTTGACCCTGTGAGGTGAGAAGGGTGTCTTTCACCTTGAGCGAAGGAGTGGTGTGCTCTAGCTTTGTAAAGGTTTCAACTCCACCTGCAAGGAGTTTTTCAACATAGTGGATCGAACTCTCAAGTGGTGTGCTTGAGGACTGGACGTAGGTCAGGAGGACTGAACCAGTATAAATCTCTGAGTTTGAATTTCTCTTTCCCTATCTCTTTATTAGTGTGCTTGTCAAATTTACTTATCCGCATTTAAATTTAAATTTGCTATTAACCTTATTCACCCCCCCCCCCCCTCTAAGGTTGATTCACTGGGCAACATAAACCTCAACCCCGCATGGGTAGTTGGCATGTGTACCCACTGACAAGCCAAGGTGTAAATCTTTGCTCAATAAAATGCTAGCCCAAAGGCTTCTACGAAAGGCATCTCAGCCGTTATCGGCTGGGGAAGGAGAACTTAGTTTCAGCCCAAGATAAGAAGGAAATTCTCGGTCTAGACAAACAGAAAATTCGTCTAGGGAGCGGCCTTCACAGCTATAAAAAATTCTAAAGTAATCTTCAACTTTGAGGGCGGAAAGGGGAAGAGACAAAAGATTTACTCCAATAAGAGAATTAGGAGCAAATAGATCATGAGCTGGCCGTACTTCTGGAAAGTATACTTGAAGCCACAATTGAAACAACCAAATCGGCCCTGTGGTATTGCAATTCATTGGGTTGAGTGACACCATATTGTAGAGACCTCGATATAAATACGCCAACACCATTGGCCCAAGGGCCAACCGATGGCCTTTTGCTAGTGCTTCTGCCAAAGGTTGAACTTCTAAGGTAACTTGTCCCGATGCCATGCAGAAGACATATTTGCATAGCCAAATCATGAGAAAAGCTGTATGTTCTTTATGTGTGAGTGGTCCTGTTTCTTAAGCATTAGCTTCCATAAAAACCTTGTAGCTTTTGTTCTTCTTGGTGAAACCGAAATCAACCTCACATTTTGATGGAGATAGAGCACTTACTTCACCACCACATGGTCGAAAACCCGCCCTGGCAGCTAAGTCAAGAAGAGTTGGGGTCATCATTCCAAATCTTAACTTCATAGTATTGGTAGAAGGTGACCAGAAACAAAGACCGGCTGCAACGAGATTACGGTCGCATGTGAAATTGGACCTACAAAGCATGATTGCGTCATAGACGCCCTCCTCCCTCCATTGCGTATTGCACAAGCTTGACAATCGATCAAGCCACTTGTTCCATTTTTCCGGCCCTGAAGTAGGCCAACCCCTCATAAGCTTGGGCCGATCCCAACCTTGCCAATTAAGGTATTTTCCGAGCAAACAAATGTCTTTCTATTGCGGCCGCATAACTTTAACAACAGAGTTGGGCATACGGCCGTAGAAATAGGGGCCAAGAACCATGTTGTGTGGAGTGGTAGGCACCAGCGCAAAATCATAAAAGTCGTTGGAGAAAGTGGTCTCATCTTCATTAAGGGCGTCAACCAAAATATTGTTGTACTCTCTTGCTTCTTCAGGAGACATGGAAGAACGACAATAAAGCGGGAGGTTGATAATCTGCAAAATATTACTTGTTAGTAATATTAAATTATTATTTTATATATATATAATATGGCCTTACATGTTGAGTTAAATAACCCCACGACCAAAGTGAATGGCCTTGTGGGCCAAATTGGTCAAAACTGCATGTTATATTCAAAACAAGGGCCAGCTTGGTGGCTTGCGGCCAAAACAATCTGCATGCGAAGAAGAAAGAAAGGCAACTGGGTGGCCTTGCGGCCAAAACAGTCTTAATGGCCTTGCAGCGACAAAAATTCAGATGGCCATGTGTGTTAACAGGCCAATATTCGTGTGGCTAGGAAATATATATTTATGCATATATAGAGCAACGGTAAATGCCTTAACAAAGTATTATGCCGAAATTGAAAATTCACGAATTTGAGAGAGTCTTGAACGGCGCGTGGTCTTCCAAATCTTGATTGTGTGCCAGAAAAACAAAGGAAAAATAATGAGTAAGGAAACATAATTTATATATATGTGTGTGTACACGGAACTGAAGAAGAGATGATAGAAGTGGCTTACCCTTGAGAATAGCCGAAGACTCTTTTGGTGCTTACAATGGTGGTGTACTTCATTGATTAGTACACTGAGGTTTATATAAAAGAATGGAGGGAATCCTAGTTTGACTGGGAGAATATTTGTTTTGCTTTGAAGAAAAGTAAAGAAAGAATTTTTTACATGGCATAAAATACTTTCCCATAACAACCAAGTTTTATTTGAGCAAGTAGAAGAAGGAGATTGCATTTATTTTACATGGCTTCAAAAAGCAAGAGGGAGAAGTCACCTACCCATAATATTTCTCCATGATTCTAGCCAATTAATGGCTGACTTGAAGAATCTTATTAATATATATATATTCTTCCTTTCTTAAAATAATTGAAGCCCGTAAGATCTTTGGCCAAATAATGGCCAGCAATGTTTAATGCCAATTAATGGCCAACTATTGTAGCAACCCATTATTATTAATAGAAATTTAGTGAAATACCCATTCCTAGACATAAAACTATAAATATACCCTATACCATTCATTATATATAAACACACCCAAAATAAACCCAAAAATTAACAATTGTAAATTTTTTAATTTAATTAATAAGATCAAATACCTTTATTACCCTTTTTAGCATTAAATTAGTTTGGATCTCGTTTAGAATCTATAGAATGCAGAGAACATTAAAATTCAACAAAACCACTCCCTGAGGTCTGAAGCCTCAAGCCCCTCTCCTCCTTCAAACCCACATCTCTCCTCTGTTCTCTCCCTTCTTCCCTCTCTCTGCCTTCAAAGTAAACCAAACAGTTTCAGAGCCATGGACCAACACAAGACTGACGACAATCTCCGTTACGTCGGTGGCCTCACACGTGTTCTCGCCGCCGATGCCTCCATTTCTTTTGCAGGTTTGTTCCATCTGCTTCAATTCATTATTTTCATTTTCATTTTTGCTTAATTTATTTGAATTTTGACTCGATTTCAGTTTCTTCGTTGAATTTGGTGCTAATTTCCATTTTTTCGATATGAACAGAGCTAATGGTTAAGCTCGCAGGGTTCTGTGGCTACTCTGTAGATTTGAGGTGTCAATTGCCGGACGAAGGCTTTCAGAACGCCGACGCCGATGGTGATTGCGAGAAGAACGAAGATGAAGACGATTTCTCGTTCACCTGCACCAATCTCGACGGATCGCCAATTTCCACCGACGATATATTCCAAAATGGCTAGATCCGTCCAATGTTCCCGATTTTCAACCAGGATCTCCTATTCGCTGATGCCGACTACGACGATACTTCCAGAGCCAGAGGTGCTGCCGCTTCATCTTCCTCTCTACGGTCGCCATTGAAGAAGCTCTTTTTTTGAAGAGCTGGATACGTTGACCTCGGCAACGTCGTTTTACAACTCAGGAGGTGAACTCGGGTCCTGATCCATGAGATCAACGCATCTGATGTACGTATTTTCATAGTTTATTCTTATGATGATTTCTCATTTCAGTATTTTCTAGTGTTTATTGTAGACTTATTTCCTTTGAGGAAATAAAAAAGGAGATTGAAGTTTCTTTATTAGTATCCAGGCACACATGCTTGTAGAATCGCAACACATTCTTGATGGACTGTTTGAGTGTTTGTGTGTTTCTAAAATCATACTAGAGATAGTACCATATTAGCAGTCATGATGTCTAGTACCCTTCTAATACAGACATTGCTGTCACGTTCTGCTTATGTGAGTGATGCTATGATAGGCATAATCCTTGCTATCTAAATGCTTGAAAATTAAACTCAACTTTATGTTCTCTGGCTGAGGCTGACTGAAGTTCAACAAAATAGTAGTTTGGTCTAGTGGATCCGTACGCTATAAGATCAATTATTATAGTGATAACCATGAAAATTCTCCAGTAGGTATAATGAACAGCATTGCAGCCTTAGCAGCAGATGGGTTCAGCCTTAGCAAGCGTATCATATTGTATGTATAATACAATTGTCTTCTTGCGTTTGGCTTTTGGGAATTGATTAAGATTTTAACATTTTTAAACTAAATCCTCAATGGCCAAGAAGGATGTGCATAATTAAAAGGATTAATTAAGGTTTTGACGCTTAGCAGAATTGGGGGAAGATTTATTTTTAAATGATTGAGGTCATTAGGCCAAGTCTGTTACGTTCATGGAGTGTATAATTATTTTTGTTATTGCTGAATTGGAGGTAATTTATTGGATTTTCTGATTTCGTTCTAATTTGTACTTAGATATTCATTTGAGTTTTAAATTGTAATTTTAATTTCTTTTTGTTTATAATTTGGATTGATTTCAGATTCTGTTTGGTTGTGGATTTGCTGTTTCAGATGTGGTTAGAAATTTGTGATATTCGATTTGGTTTTCATATTAATTGAGGTTTGCTTTTTCAGTTGAATTTCAGTATATTCGTGTTTTTTCTGTTTATCACTATAAAGTTCCAGTATAAGGTAATAACACTGCTTGTTTGCTATGAAATCCTATTTCTTATGCATGTCTACCACTGCAAAGTTCTAGTATAGGGTAATAACACTGCTTGATTGCTATGAAATCCTATTTCTAATGCACGTCTACCACTGTTAAGTTCTAGTATAGGGTAATAACACTGCTTATTTGCTATGAAATCGCACGTCTACCACTGTAAAGTTCCAGTATAGGGTAATAACACTGCTTGTTTTGCTATGAAATCCTATTTCTAATGCATGTCTACCACTGTAAAGTTCCAGTATGGGGTAATAACACTGCTTGTTTGCTATGAAATTCTATTTCTAATGCATTTCTACCACTGTAAAGTTCCAGTATAGAGTAATAACACTGCTTGTTTGCTATGAAATCGTATTTGTAATGCACGTCTACCACTGTTAAGTTCCAGTCTAGGGTAATAACACTGCTTGTTTGCTATGAAATCCTATTTCTAAGGCACGTCTACCACTGTAAAGTTCCAGTCTAGGGTAATAACACTGCTTGTTTGCTATGAAATCCTATTTCTTATGCATGTCTACCACTGCAAAGTTCCAGTATAGGGTAATAACACTGCTTGATTGCTATGAAATCCTATTTCTAATGCACGTCTACCACTGTTAAGTTCTAGTATAGGGTAATAACACTGCTTATTTGCTATGAAATCGCACGTCTACCACTGTAAAGTTCCAGTATAGGGTAATAACACTGCTTGTTTTGCTATGAAATCCTATTTCTAATGCATGTCTACCACTGTAAAGTTCCAGTATGGGGTAATAACACTGCTTGTTTGCTATGAAATTCTATTTCTAATGCATTTCTACCACTGTAAAGTTCCAGTATAGAGTAATAATACTGCTTGTTTGCTATGAAATCGTATTTGTAATGCACGTCTACCACTGTTAAGTTCCAGTCTAGGGTAATAACACTGCTTGTTTGCTATGAAATCCTATTTCTAAGGCACGTCTACCACTGTAAAGTTCCAGTCTAGGGTAATAACACTGCTTGTTTGCTATGAAATCGTATTTGTAATGCACGTCTACCACTGTAAAGTTCCAGTATAGGGTAATAACACATCTTGTTTGCTATGAAATTCTATTTCTAATGCACGTCTACCAATGTTATTACCACATACTGGAACTATACAGTGGTAGACATGCATTACAAATAGGATTTCAGAGGAAACAAGCAGTATTAATACCCTATACTAGAACTTTACAATGGTAGACATGCATCAAAAATAGAATTTCAGAGGAAACAAGCAATGTTATTACCCTATATTGGAACTTTACAACCATTAATCAGAAATTTCAGTAAACTAGCGACTAAAATAATGATAGTAAGCAATTAGTCCAATAGTGAAATCCAATATAGTTTCAAGATTTTGTCCTTGATTCGAATTTAAAATACTGTTATTACCCTAGACTGGAACTCTATAGCAATTAATCAAAATTACAGTGTAGGTTTGGTTTGTAAATGTCTTACCTTTGAAGCGTTTTCTTGTTGAAATTGTTCTCTGAAATTTTGTCTTGGTTTTGTAGGTGGAGGTCAGTGTGTGGTGTTTGTTTTTTAAAGTAGATCAAGCTTGGTGGTGGTTATGGAGTTTCGATTTCGAGAGATGAAGAAGACACTTTGATGAAGACGGTGACTGAAGGGACGTTTGGCAGAGATGGTTAATTGAAGTCGCAGGCTGGAAGTTACGTTTTTGTTTTTTTTTTTTTTTTGAACGAAATTATGGTTTTGGAGATGGTAAAATCTTTGGGCTTTTTTTATAAGTTTGGGCTGGGGTTGTTTTGGGTGCTTTTTGAGTTTTTTTTCTGTTGGGCTTGATAGTGGCAATGCTTGTAATTTACTGGAACTTCAACACTAATTTGTTATTTAATAAATGGGTTTTGGGTGTGTTTATAAAGTGTTTTCCATATGGGGTTTTTTTATAATTTCAGCACCCGTTTTGGGTATATTAGTGAAGCTCCCTATTATTAAATGGTCAGTTATTGTTACGTGGCATGTTCCCTTATTATTATTAAAGCCAATTAATGGCTGATTTAAAGAATATGATTAATATACATATTCTTTCTTTCCTTTTTGGAAAATAATAGGGAGCCTTAAAAAGTTTTGGGCCAATTCAATGGCCAGCTTTAACATTGACGTGAGCCATTATTAAACCCAATTAACGGCTGATTATAAAAATCTCCAAGAAAATTGACGTGAACAAATGGGAAGAGAAAATCTCATTTTGCCCTAGTCAATTAATGGTTAATAATATGGGTATCACATATTATATCTTAAGTCATGAGGAGAAGAAAAGAAAGGTGCATATACTTTCTTATTTGAACCAAAAGGAGGTTGATCATATTAATTAGGGTAGACTGCCTACAAAATATCTTGCCATGATTATAGCCAATTGTTGTGGCTAATTTTGTTTAGTGGTTACTTTGGTTCAAATAAGAGAAGCAGCATGTTTGGCAAGAGGACCAATCAGTGGTTTGCTAGTTTTAAAAAAAAAAACTAGTAATAAAATTGGGCCGATTAATAACAGCCACAAAACGCAATATTTGTACTCAAAGAAAGAAGAGTGCAAGCCGCATGAAAATAGTTAATTAAACTTTCACAGCCGGATTGCTTTGGCAATATTATGGAAATAATAGTTTAAAGTTCAAAATTGTCTAGGGGCCAATATAAGAGTAAAATCTTGAACCGGCCGTGTGTTCGTAGAAGAGAACTAAATTTAAGTTTTCATAAACTTAGCTTGTGGCAAAATTCATAAAAACTGGGGGGCAATGTTTGGACCTAGTTGAAATTTGACCGGGTCAGGCCCGAGATCCGACAATTAAATTAACATTGAGCCCAATCAGTGGGCCTAATCAATAAGGTCGGATAGAAGCCCAAAATCATAAAGGTGGCCAAATATCTACATGTTGCAGAATATCTACATGTGGCTGCATACATTAATCTGGTCGAGCATATCAATATGGCCGAGAGCATAAAAGTGGTCGAAAGCCTATAAGCGGCCGAAAGTGTAGATATGATCGAATGACTAAAATAGGAGTAGCATAATGTAGCCATAGCCTAGTTCTTATTTTTTCCACTCTAGTTTCCTTAAATTTCAATTATGCCTTTACATTCTTGTTCTTGTTTTTCAATTCTATTTTAATTACAATAATTTCAATTCATGTTATCTTTACTGTTCTTCGTAATCTAGTTTACTTTCCGCCCTTTATTTTACGCCCTCGCATTTCAATTATTTAATTTATGCAATTTACTTTACGCACTCGCATTTCAATTATTTAATATATGCAATTTACATTACGCAATCGTCTTTACATTCTTTATTTTACGCACTTGTTTTTAAATTATTTATTTTATGCACTTTATTTTCCGCACTTGTCTTTCAATTATATTTAAATTCAGGCACCTTTTACTTTACGCACGTGTTCTTCGTTTCATTACATTTCACCTTCAATCTTCATCTCCACCAACCCCACATCATTTGGTTGCTCACATAAAGCCTTGACTCTGAGGTAGTGAAAGAACCTAGGCCGTGAGGAGGTTCCTTGCTCGGCCGAACAATCGTTTGATTAAAGTCAGATCTCGGACGTAACACATCCATCTACTCACATTCCGTTCAAGCCCAAATTTGGGGCTTGGTGGTGGCACGCCCCGCACTCAAAAAAGAAGAAGGACCAAAAACTCCTTCAATCGGCCTACCCGGCCGAAAAGAGGGAAACACATTCTAACACCCCAAGTGGTTCTTAAGGCTTCTAAAACTCTTCTAAACTTCATACCCATCATTAGAACTCATCAAAAACTCAAAATGAAACCAAAATCAACAACACCCACACTTGAAAAATTACTCTATCCACCCAACTCGAAAATAGAGATTCAACATCTTCCAATTCAATCTTCCTAACACTCAAATGACTCAAATCATTCTTTAAGAGATTAAAATCACACAACCACAAGGTTAAAACCAGAAATTTCGAAATTGACTCACCTTAGAACTCTTTTCTTCTCTTCCTCCTATTTTCTCCTTTCTTCCTCACCCAAATTTCATCTCTCCCATCCCAAAATTTATCCTAGTTTATGCAATTATTTTCCTTAGCCTAGACTAGGTGACCCATCCATTCTAGGTCTACAATTCATCCAAATTGAGATCAAAATTAGATTTTGAAGAGAATGAAAGAGGGAATGGGGGAAGAATGAAGGAAAGGATGAATGTTTGGCTTCCACGTTGCTTCTTCTTCCGTTTTTTTTTTTTTTTTTTTTTTTGGGGGGGTTATTATCTACAAGGGTATTTTGGTAATCTTCAACACATAGGGGTATTTTTTGGTCATTTTTGTCCAACTTCAAATTAAACATACTTAATTTAATAATCTCAATTCAAATTCTTTTGATAAAATACCCATAATCATTCTCTACCATTATATTATTTTTCACTAAAATATGAAAATCCACCTTAAATTTTTCGGGGTATTACATATTACTCCTATGTCCCAGTATCGAAGACGTTCGAGTGATTATGGCCAAATCTCATAAGGGGATTTGTGGCGCTCATCAGTCCGGCATCAAGATGAGGTGGTTAGTTCGGAGGCACGACTACTATTGGCTGATAGTTTTAAAAGATTGCATAGAGTATGCAAGGGGATGCATTAAATGTCAAATCTACGGTCCCATACAAAGGGTACCGACCGAAGCTCTTCACCCGGTCACCAAACCATGGCCGTTCAGAGGATGGGCCGTGGACATCATCGGAAAAATCTACCCAGCCGCGTCTAACCAACACGCATGGATTTTGGTGGCGACCGACTATTTTACTAAATGGGTCGAGGCAGAGTCCTATCGGTCAATTTCTAGCGGGCAGGTAGTTAAATTTTTTGAGAACCATATTGTCCACCGATTCGATATACCTGAAACTATCACGGCCGATAACGGTCCGGTTTTCACTTCCGCCGAAACCCAGGAGTACGCTGGGAGAATGGGGATCAAGTTAGTTCATTCAACACCTTACTATCCTCAGTCCAACGGATAGGCCGAGGCGAGCAATAAGGTGATCAAAGGTATCCTTGAGAAGATGATTAAAGAAAAGCCTAGGGCTTAACACGACTTGCTCCCTGAAGCCCTTTGGGCTTACTGAATCTCAAAACGCTCGGCTACTGGCACATCCCCTTATGCCTTAACCTACGGCCATGACGCTATCTTTCCAATGGAGTTAAAGGTTCGGTCTCTCCGTGTGACCGAACGGCTTGGGCAAGAAAAAAGAGGACTACGCGTAAGCCATGGCTCAGGAGTTGGAAGATTTGGAGCAGTCAAGACTTGATGCTTACAACCTGATGCAAGCTCAAAAGCAGATCACAGCAAGGGCATACAACAAAAAGGTCAAACAAAAGACCTTTGCCGAAGGCGACCTAGTATGGCGCGCCGTACTTCCTATTGGGACCAAAAATCCACGGTTCGGCAAATTTTTGCCAAATTGGGAGGGGCCGTTTATTATTGAACGAATTCTCGGTCAAGGTGCATTTCAGTTGAAGGATGGAGATGGAGAACGTCACAACTTGCCAATCAACGGTCAATACTTAAAGAAATACACCCCATCGTTATGGGAGATGGCCAAGATGGAGGGATAAAGGTTGCAGAAAACAAACGAGTTAAAATGGCAATTTTGATGAAACAAAAGGGGCAGTCAAACATTCGAAAAATTTATTTTTCATCTAAATTTAAAAAAAGGTTCATGTTTACAAAGAACGGCCAATTACGGCCAAGTAAAAATATTACTTTTTTATATATCCTAAATCTATGAACGGTCGCATAGATCCCATCACTGAACATCCCCCAGATCAGGCAAGTGATCCTTCTCCATGCAATGTCCCCGTTGTCCATGTCTGCCAGCCACCGTGCCCTGATCAGCTTCTTCTCGGCCAGCGCCTTCTTCTTCTCGGTCGCTGTCTTGAGGATTTGCTTGGCCGCGTCTAACCAACCGCACGGTCTCGGTGCTCGAGGATAAGATCGTGTCGGGCCTGGAGCTCGGTAATTTGGGCCTCAACCCGCGCAAGCTCTTCATTTTCTCTATAAATGACAAGGTCATTTTCCTTCAGATGAGCCATAGCAGGTTGGACATGTTCTTTTATCGCCACCAGTTCCTGCTCGAGCGAACACCCCTCGGTCATCCTCATACCATCTTCAGCGTACTGGTTGATCATCTCCTCACCCTCGGCCAAACGAATTTGTAGCTCGTCTAGCTGGGCCGAGTCTAGTAGACCAAGAGCCATGGCTGTGTCGAGACAGGACCGAAATTCCTGGAAAGTCTGGGCGACAGCCATATGATTAACCCCCATGTGCAGGAAGTCCCGAAGCTGTTCAACCATGGCCCTGGAATCCTCGTCCAAGGGGGCGACCGAGGCTGAACTACATCCTTCCTTATGGAGACTGGCATACAGGTTGGCGAGATCGTCTGAAGAGGCAGGCTCCTGAAAAGAATAAAAAAAAGCTAAGTATAAAATAACAAAGAAAAAGAAGTCAGAGGCACTAGAAAAAAAACTCACCTCAACGACCGGCAGTACAATGGAGGCCTCGGTGATCGCGAGCTCGGTCATGACCGTCGACTCCTGAGACAGGGGCATCAGCGGCATGGCCACATTGACCGAGGCGACTGGCTGGCGTTGGGTTTGAGGTGCCGAGGGCCAGGGGCTTAAGGACCACGAATACACCCTCGGCCAATGGCTCCTGAGTCACGGCCATGACAGCAGAGACAATTGGCGGGCTCGACGCCACGACGGACGTGGACAGAGGCAGAGACGTTCTGAGGAGCTAGAAACAAAGTTCGTTAGTTGGAAAAACCTAAGCAAGAAAAAGAGACTAGCATACTGTGGCTAGGACAAACACTTACCTAGCGGAACACGATGCCACTAGGGCGGCGTGGGGAGACCAGGGCCGGCACAACTGGAGCCATAGCGGCCGGTGAAGGCACGACAGTCACCGCCAACAGCGCCTCAGCAGCCATCTCCTCACCAGTCGTCGCCTCGCTATTTGCCGCCTCAGTAACGGCCGCCTCATCATCCAATGCCGCTGCCTTGGCGTCTAGCGCCTCTGCAATGGCTGCCTCGGCACCTTGCGCCTCCGCAACAACGACTTCGGCGTCCGCCGCCATGCCCTGCAAAGAGAACTAAATTATTAGTATAAGGGTGCGGCATGAAGCAGACAGAAAGAAACCAAGGGAAAATTATTAGTATAAGGGTGCGCCCTCTGAGAGGACAAGGAGGAGCCTTTTTCTTGGTGGCTCTGATACCTCCACCTCGGCCACGGTGCTCCCCGCTTGCACGGCCTTAACTGCTGCGGCCTCAGTACTCACGGCCTCTCTGTCCCTCTTACGGCCTGGAGCATCAAAAGGTAAAACGAAGTCAGACAGAGCTCAGAAAGAGCATAAGAGGACCAGTGCTTACCAACATCAGTGCTCGGTCGAACTAGCGAAGAAGACGACACGGTCCTGAGGGCCAAGGTCCTAGGCGTCCCCACCATAGCCGTTGCTCTGGAGGTTGGGGTAGTGGTTGAAGTCGCGGCCGTCACTCAGGGCGCGGTCGTCATTCTGGACACGACCGCAGTCGGGGCACTCGACCGAGAAGGCAGGACGGGTGCCTTCTTCCCCCTGCTAGTCCTAGGGGGGAGGGGTCCCAATCCACATTTTTCAAGGCCCCCTTCAGGGCCTCCCCAACTGGCCGAAGATATCTAGCCGAGATAAAATCCTCGTACCAGACCCTCCCATCTTCGTCAAAAGCATTACGACGCATCCGCAGCGTCAGAGTCAGGAAGGTCATCACCTTCTGGAGCTGGAAAGAGATACCGGCCATGCTGTGGTTTTGGGCAACGTCAGCTCTCCAAGACGAAAGCCGGTTGGTTGACAGAGGAAAGAGGGGGACCGTCTGGATTAGGCCGAATTGCCTCGCCTCGTAATTCGGTAAGTAAACTTTGGCCCCGGCCTTGGAAATGCCGCAGTGAAGATCGCGCGCGACCAGGAAAGAGCCCCAGATCTCCCTCAGGTCATTCTCCGTCTCACCGTCAGGAATCACGGAGAGGTCGTGCATCAGATACAGAGGGAACGGCCGAGCGAGGCACACGCGGAATTGTGACCTTGTCTCTCGGCCAAATCATAGAAGGCTAGCTCAAGGCTGCAAGAGGGGCAGGGAGGCCGCGGATATCGAGGCTGCTCAAGAAGCGGGGACCAAAGCTGCAATAGGCGAAGATGTGCAGGTCAAAGGCGTTGCGGTTGAGGAGGAGGCACAAGAGCCACTGAGAAAAAGGCTCCTCCTCGTCCTTTCAGAAGGCAAGGACGAGGGGGGAGCTCCCCTTACGATGGTAAGTGAATGCCCTCATTCCTCTATACTTGCTTCAACCTACTTGGATTTCTAACATATTCTGACAATTTGGCCTTGTTCTTAGGACGAGGCGCCAGATGCAGAAGCAACCACCGCAAAGTCAATTCACGTTGCCTCGCGCGGGGTCTTCACCAGTCACGACGACCATGCCTGCCTCGGCCACCACAGCCCTAGCCGGGTTACCCCAGGTTGTCCTCCGTCGTCCTGGTGGTATCGTGATTCGCTCGGTAAGTGTTTGGTCACATTATAACGTGTTAGTCTCCTTTCAGGTTTCTCTCTATCTTCTTAAGTAATGAACTTTGCTCTCAACCCCCCAGATCACCCTTGCCTTTGTCCACGGTCAGCCTTATACCGAGTCCACCACCAATCGCTCTAATAGACTTGCCAGTGTCACAAATGCCTCTAACTCAGGAGTCGGCGGTCGTGACCGAGCTCGTGGCGGTTGAGGCCTCTACAATGCCGCCGGCTGCTGAAGTGAGTGCTCTTTTAATTGTTCTTATTCTTACTTACTTGGTCGCCTTATACTTAACCATTTTACTTCCTCAGGAGCCCGCCTCTTCTGATGATCTCGCCGAGCTGTATGCTAGCCTTCATGAGGAATGAGGCAGCTCGGCCTCGGCCGCCCCTTTGGACGATGATTCCAAGGCCACCATTGAGCGGCTTCGAGAATTTCTGTTTATGTGGGTCAATCACATGGCCAACGGCGAGACTTTTGGGGAGTTCAAGTCATGTCTGGACACAACCATGGCTTCGGCCAAGTAGCTCCTGAAGATGGCGATCGAGAAAAGAAAAGCGCTGGCCAAGAGGAAGCTAATCAGCGCAAGGTGGCTGGTGGCTGGCGAACATGGACAGTGGGGACATTGCCTGGAGAAGGATTACCTGCCTAATCTGGGGAATGTTTAGCGAGCGGATCTAGGTGCCTGTATATAGACTTCCTACATGTAACATTCTATATTTTCAATCGACCCTAACTAGCCGTTCTTTGTAAAAATGAACTCTCTTTAAATTAAATGAAGTACATATCTTTCTTTTCGAATATTTGTGCGTACGCCTTTCGAATAATTATTTATTTATTTATTTTATTTGTCTCGACAAACCACCATTTCATACATCAATCTTGGCCGTTTTCCATAACGATGGGACGTACTTTTTTAAGTATTGGCCGTTAATCGGTAAGTTGTGCTGCTCTCTGTCCCTATCCTCTAACTGAAACACTCCCCGGCCAAGAATTCGAATAATGATATACGGTCCTTCCCAATTCGGTGAAAACTTGCTAAACCGTGGGTCCTTAGTTCCAATAGGGAGCACAGTACGCCACACCAGGTCTCCTTCAGCAAAAGTCCTTTGCTTAACTCTTTTGTTATAAGCCCTCGCCGTGATTTGCTTCTGAGCTTGCATCAGATTGTACGCATCAAGCCTTGCCTGTTCCAAATCTTCTAACTCCTGAGCCATGGCTTGCGCATAATCTTTCTTCTCCTGCCCAGGCCGCTCGGTAACATGAGGAGACCAAACCTTTAACTCCATTGGTACGATAGCATCATGGCCGTAGGTTAAGGCGTAGGGAGACGTGCCTGTAGCTGAGCATTTTGAGGTTCGGTAAGCCCAAAGAGTTTCAGGTAGCAAGTCATGCCAAGCCCTAGGTTTTTCTTTAATCATATTTTCAAGGATGCCCTTGATCACTTTGTTGCTTGCCTCGGCATGACCATTGGACTGGGGGTAATAAGGTGTCGAATGAACCAATTTGATTCCCATCCTCTCGGTATACACCTGGGTTTCGGCCGAAGTGAACATCGGGCCGTTGTCAACCGTGATAGTCTCAGGTATACCTGTGGATAATACGGCTCTCAAAGAACTTAACCACATGTGCACTAGAGATTGATTGATAGTACTTTGCCTCAACCCACTTGGTAAAATAATTGATTGCCACCAAAATCCATGCATGCTGGTTAGATGCAGCTGGGTAGATTTTGCCAATAATATCCACGGCCCATCCTCTGAACAGCCATGGTTTGGTAATCGGGTGAAGGGCTTCAGCCGGTACCCTTTGTATGGGGCCGTAGATTTGACACTTAACGCACCCTCTTGCATACTCTATGCAATCCTTTAAAATGGTCGGCTAATCGTAACCGTGCCTTCAAACCAACCACCTCATCTTGATGCCTGACTGGTGAGCGCCGTAAATCCCTTCATGAGACTTGGCCATGATCGCTTGAGTGTCCTTGGCATTGGGACATAGGAGTAATAGGTCGTCGCACCCCTTCCGGTACAATTCGTTTTGGTAAATTAGATACCATCGAGCCTGAAAGCGTGTAGTCTTTTCATGGTTGCTAGAAGGGTCACGTAGTACCTGACTATAGGGTATCGCCAGTGCACTTTGGCCATCTCACCTTCGTTGGTGATTTCGGCCGAAGACACTTGCGCCGGCATTCCCCATTTGGCCAAAGTCGGCAAGGTGAGCTTCTCAATTTTTATTATGCGGTGGTGGTCACCGTCAGGAAAGTTCACACCCGACGCCACCTGGGCCATCTCATTGGCCTCATGATTTTCGGCACGCGGCACGTGGACGAAAGATATTCTAGAAAACTCGTCGGCCGCGTTGAGGGCCATTACATAATACACAGTCAAATTCTCGCTCGTACATTGGTATTCCCTAGTCAGCTGGTTGATCACCAATTGAGAATCGTCGTAGAATAAAACCCGAGTGGCCTTCATCTCTTTCAATATTTCGAGGCCGATGATGAGTGCCTCATACTCAGCCTGATTGTTGGTGCATTTGAAATCAAGCTGGAAAGCAAATCGCCACCTCTGCCCCTCAGAGGACTCAACCATGACTCCTGCTTCAGATACGGTCTCGATACTTGAGCCGTCGAAGTACATGGTCCAATAATTCTTTTCCATGTGGGCCATGCCAATTTTGACTTCTATGTCCCCTTCCTCTCCTTGAGTTGGGTTATGAGCCAAAAAATCAGCCAGAGCCTGACCCTTGACCGACTTTTGAGCCACATATTGGAAAGTGAATTTTGATAATGCCATCATCCATTTTCCAATTCGGCAGCGGATAATCGGCCTAGTGAGCATGTACTTGATGAGATCGGTTTTAGAGATGATCTAGACGACCGAAGGAAACTTGTAATGACGCAATTTGGTAGCCACGAAATAGAGTGCTAGGCACAACTTTTCGATAGGTGAATAGTTGAGTTCGACCGTGTTAAGGGTGCGGTTAAGATAGTGCACGGCTTGTTCACGCTCGGACTCGTTGTTTTGCGCAAGTAGACATCCGATAGAGCCCTCAGAGGCCGAAATGGAGAGTCTTAGGGGTTTCCCTCTCCTTGGTGGCATAAGGACCAGTGGTTGGGATAAGTATCTTTTGACTTCGTCGAAAGCCATCTGGTGCTCGGCCTCCCAAACGAAACGCTCCATGTCTTTCAATTTGAGCAAGGGAGTCAACGGCCGGATTTTACCCACCAAGTTGGATATGAAACGCCTTAAAAAGTTAACTTTGCCGAGGAATGACTGAAGCTCCTTTTTAGTCCTTGGTGAGGGCGCTGCCATGATGGCCTTGGCTTTATTCTTATCTATCTTGATTCCTCGTTGATGAACCAAGAAACCGAGGAAGTTCCCTGCCGTGACACCAAATGCACTCTCATTTGGTCGAATGCTTGTCGAAGATGTCCTATATGATCAGCCTTGGAAAGGGATTTGACGACCACCTCGTCGATGTAGACTTCAACGGTTTGGCCAATAAGGTAGTGGAAGATAAGGTTTATAGCCTGTTGCTATGTCGCGCCAACGTTCTTCAGGCCGAACGGCATGACTACCCACTCGTAAGTTCCGATAGCCCCCAGACATCTAAACGCCATCTTGTGGACGTCACTCTCGGCAAGATCTAGTTGTAACCAGCATGGCCGTCCATAAAGGAGAGGAGTTTGTGCTTTGCAGCCCCGTCAACCAAAAGATCGGACATAGGCATGAGATACTCGTCCTTGGGGGTCGCAAGGTTTAGATTTCTGTAATCGGTGCAAACCCTCAAAGCCCCGGTCTTTTTCAAAACCGGCAAGATGTTAGCCAACCATTCAACATACCGAGCCGTACGGATAAAGCCGGCTTTAAGGAGCCGTTCAATTTCTTCCTTGACTTTTAGTTGTACATCGGTCAAGAATCGCCTCGGTGGTTGTTGGAAAGGTTTAAAACCCTCCTTAATTTTTAACTCATGCTCAAGCAAACTCCTTGGCAATCCAGGCATCTCATGATAATCCCAGGCAAAACAGTCTTTATATTCATGGAGCAGGCCGATAATCTCGGCCTTTAACTCCAAATTTAAAACTTGGCTTACAAAAAGAGGCCATGGTTCGGCCTCTGTGCCTACATTTATTTCTAACAAGGGGTCCTGGACCTTAGGGTAATCGTCTTCCATTTCAGCAGGTGCCGTTTCCAAGTCATTGATGGTCAAAACGTCTACGTCATCTGACTCATGGAGGAACTCGATTAGGTTGATTGGTGAGTTTGGCCGTAAAGATTCTCCCGCCCAGTGCTCTAGTAGTCTTTCCAGCAAGTCGGTCACGGCCGCTGCACCTTCTTCTTTGGTCGCTTTGTCTGACATTTAATAAAGGCTGGTAAGGTCGATCAAAACTTCGCACGCCGAGTCCTGTTGGACATTTTCGACGCCTAACTCTAGGACTTTCTGGGCCGTCGTCCAGGTTGGTCGGCCGCTTGCATCGTGGCCGTTGAGGACGACCCATCCGACGTCATCATCGTAAATCCGCGCTTGTACAGCATTGGCTTCGAACGGCCTTTCGTCAGCTGGGTGTATGGATACTTTCTGGCCATCCCATAAGAACAACAACTGGAAAAGGGAAGACGGTATGCATCTGGACTGATGAATCCAATCGCGGCCAAGGAGTATGTTGTAGTCTACATTGGATTTGACCACGTAGAAGGCCGTGACTCTCATTTGATCGGCCACGATTATTCTCAACGGCAATACCCCAATGGTTCTAGATTTATTGCCGACAAAACTGTTCATGACCACATCGCTAGGGATGAGGTCCTCCCTTGATTTATCTAGCTTCCTCATCAAGGAATATGGGAGGATATTGACCGTTGCACCACAGTCAATGAAGACTTTAGACACGGATATCCCTTCTACATGGCTGAGATGTATAATGGCTGCAGGTGCCGGCACTTGTTTGGTTCACCCCTGGGTATGACCTCGTTAAAGGCCACAGCCAGTAACTACTCCTTCGTCTTTGGTCTTTGATCGAGCCACTCTTCAAGCACTTCATTGTCAAGGCCGATGTTCTGACCATCTGGGGCTGAAAACTCTGCCGGTAAAACCCATACCATGTTTATGTTCACTTCACTTAGTCCACGCAGGTTTCCTTTGTCAACTTCTTCTTCGGCTGTGCAATCGTCCTCGGCAAAGACCCTCTCTTCAACCATCCCGGGAATCCCCCCGCATTCTTCATCAGACAACCCTAACGTGGGTTCGTCTTTGGCCTCGTTCCCAAGGAAGGGATCACCGAAGCCGTCGATTACAGGCTCCGCGGGCTCATGGACGTCGTTCGTGGAAGCTTTGATTGCAAAGAGGGTCGGGACCTTGGACTTTCCCTCAAGGATCCGTCTAGCCCTAGTCAACGCATCTCTGGCCGTGAGGTATTCATCTAATCGGCCGATCCGAACCTTTTCCTCGATCGTCAAACCAAAGATGGCATCGGCTGGGATTACGGTAAAGTACTGTCGAAGGTAATCCAGATCGTCCTTATTGAAAGGGGCCTTGGCCTCCAACCTTTTCAAGTCAAGCTGGTAGGCCACCATCCCTTTTGCCCTGGCCTCACGGTTTGCTTGGTATACGACTTTAATGGCTGAGTTGTCGACTAGAAAAGGTGGACGTACGTCTACAGCCGTCATTTTCTTCTAGTATTTAGAGCTTTCGACCTGAGCCGACTGTGCCCTGGCCTGCTGAGCTTGCCTATGTACCCTTCTTAGCTGGGTCTTTATTAATGGCTCGGCCCTGCCCTCAAGGCGGGCGTGGTACCAGATATCATCTTGCACTGCCGTGTCCACCTTCACGATAGTCTTCGCTGGGAACTGGAGTTTCTTCTCGTCTATCAGTTTCTAAATAACGTCCCGTAGGACGATACAGTTGTTGGTGCTGTGAGACCACGAGCTGTGGTATTTACAAAAAGTCTTCCCTTTAAGTTCCTCGGCTTTTGGGATCTTATGACTAAAGGACAATTTACCCTTCTTTTCAGCCAATAATAAATCGAAAATAGCCTCGGCCCTTGTTAAATCAAAGGCGTAGGCCTTCGTTTCTTGGGCCGCGAACTTGACGTCAGGGATCTTCGTTCGGCTGCTGTCGGCCTTGACAAGTTCTTTGTAGACAAATGGTTTGTCTACGCTGACTTCGGCTGAGCTTACCTCAACTTCAGTGTTCTCAGCCTCGGCGGGGCTATCTGCCTCGGCGTAACCGACGATGGGATTCTTGTAATAAGTCCCTTTTGTGGCCGTTTTCTTCTGTATTTCTTCTTTCAATAAGGAAGCGTACCTATCCACCTTGTTGGTCAGGTCGTGCATGTTCCGGAATTCGATCCCCTGGAACTTCTTTCGGTATTCGAACTCCAGGCCTTCCTTGGCCATTTTGACGAACTCCCTCTCCGGTAGGTTAGTCCGGCACCAGTTCCTACATGTCTTAAACCACTGCAGGTAATCACGGGGCATCTCGTATGACGCCTGGCTCATCCTAGCTAGCTCGGCAACAGTTATCTCTTGATTGGTTTGGTAGAAGTGTTCATAGAATATCCTCTCCACGTCAGACCAGTCCCTTATCAAATTCAGTAAAAGGTTTATGAAACAAGAGAATGTCGCACCGGTTAGGAGTGAACAAACAATCGGAGCTTCTAGGCGTCCAAGTCGGCCTCCCCACACTAGGCCGTGAAACGGCCTATATTCTCGATAGAGGAGGTGTGCCCATCTCCGGAAAATAGCATGAATTCTGGCAGTCGATAGTTTCGGGGAAGGGAAGTACGGTCAATCTCTAGTGGGTAAGGCTTGGTATACCTTGGTGCCTCCGGCCGTCTTTGAGCCAGGCTGTCCTCGATCATTCGCCGAACGTCTTCAACCCGAAGCCCCTGAAGGGGTGGTTTCGCTGGGCCGCAAACTGCTGCTGGACCTGCTGCGCCTCATTTTGTGGTCTCATCTGATTAGCTATTTGAGCGAGGGGTTCGACTGTGGTAACTGAGCCGAATTGCACTTGGTAAGCATTGTGGGCTTGGTCAGGGTACATTCGATTCGTCTGCCGTATAGATGTGGCCGTCTGACTATGCCGGACTGGGCCACTCTGAAATTGAGAACCCAAATGCGTCTCGGTCGCCGTCGGGACGATCGGACCGCTCTGAAACTGGGATCCAAACGGAAAGATCAGTGCCCGTAACGGTTGCGCGACGGTCAGACTATTCTGACCGTACTGCTGTGATGGCATCGTAGCCGCGTTGCTTGGGCCGGCCTGTGTTTGTACGGCCAGAGTATGGATAGGGCCGATTTGTTGGGCAGTGGAATACGTGGGGCTATTTTGCCCTAATAGTACAACAATCTGAAGCTGGCCGTGCAGCGTCTCCGCCGGATAGGTGGGGCCGGGATTTGCCCATGTTTGCTAGGACTGCCCCCAGCTATTCATCGGCGGCTGGGAAGGCTAACCACAACTTGACGCCAGTGCGTGGCTAGTAGCATCGAGGCTGCTGCCTTCACTGTAGGGCTCAACCCTCTCACGGTCTTGGCCTCTTTGTCCGACTCTGGGTGGCGTCGAAGGTGAGGTAATCGGCATTCTCTCTTGAAAGAATGCTTGTAAATCTGACGAAATCTTCCCCATTGTGGCCATAAAGGACGTTTCTATCCTGTAGCTGAGGGACGATTTTGCTCATACGAAGCCCACCGTGGCCGTGATGACTCCGCCTTTATAAACTTCTTTTGTTCTATGAGAAAAAGAGACTGCCCATAGTTGTCTTGGCTGAGAGGTTGTTCCTCCGAACAGCCTCGTGGGCCGAGTTTTTTAGGCCCAAACATAAATTCTACGTGGCCACCTGAGTGAGTGGTTGTGAAGTTATTTGCTCCCACAACTATAAGGGATCATGTCATATGTATGATCGTGTACATACGCCTTCTTGCTCTCTTGATTTCATTCATTGCAAGTACGGGAGTTTTATAGGAACTGCCACCATTTAGAGGCACGTCTTGTATGATTCGTGATGACTTTGGTGAAAGTCATAAAAGGGGTTGGCATTGCAGCTTTCTTATTTGCTAGAGATCATATAACCTCCAAGGCAATCCACGTTCTTTTATTTTTTTTGTCAAAGTTAGGAAGGGGTTGAGGGATTTTCTATACGCTGCAAGTCAAAATCTTCTTTTTCCATTGGACTGGTCCCGTTGACGCAATCCAGTCTTTTCACGAGGCTTAAAACTAAATAGCAATGCCATTTTTTTGTCAAAGTTAGGAAGGGGTTGAGGGATTTTCTATACACTGCAAGTCAAAATCTTCTTTTTCCATTGGACTGGTCCCGTTGACGCAATCCACATTCTTTTCACGAGGCTTAAAACTAAATAGCAATGCCATATCTAGAATGGTATTCTAAATCAAAGACAATATTAGAGATGGAAACTCAGATTCATCCGAAGTAGATTCAAAGGTGAAGCCTCTACAAAAAGTACATAAAAAGTATCTAAAACTACTACAGCGATGAAATTGATTTTTTATTTTTTATTTTTTCATTTTCAAAGGCAAACAGGACAGACAGCAACAAATTCAGGTATTTTGTCACACCACAAATTCAGGTATTTTATCTTCTCTATCAGTTGACAGAAATACCAAAACATATCTTTTGACAGTATGAAACGTTTAGAGTCTAGGGTTGGGGCTCGAGAAACACCCTACAATAATTATTCATGACCTAATGGTACCAAAGGAATGAATTTCACAGGAGTAGTTGTTTAAAGTACCAACATTATGCTCACCTTCAAATGCAGTTGATAAATAAATAACACACATGTAGAGTATACATCCCATACACACCTTGGTCTATCCTTTAATGGTATAAACAGAGCCAACCACCAAGCAGAAAAAAAAAGGGGCTTGGGTGCTTGAGCCTTTCCTTTTTGTACAACACTACAAAATTTCAAACAAAATTTAAAAAATTGCTGTCATCTGGGTCAGAAGGTGCAATGCAACACAGTTGAATCCTGTATTTCGACAAGTTGAAATTCTGATGATTCTTCAGAAAGTCAGAACAAGTTCCAGAGGTTCATAAGATAGCAGCTGGTCAGCATAGAAATCTCACTGTGGTATCATGGCAGTTCCATCTTCGTCCTCAGGAAGGAATTCAATCTCATAGCAAAATCTGAAAACAAAAAAAAAAACAAAAAATGCAATCGTTCAGCATATCTATATCTTCAGTCCAACACTAAACAGGAAAACCAATCTACATCAGAATAAGCGACATTAACAGAATTACTTCAAACAAAAACCAAGAGATTCACGCACTTTACAGAAAATGATGGTTGTCTTTAATTTGTCTGTATCTGATGAATAAAAAGATGGGGCAGGGTACAAGTGCATTGTAATGAGTTAACTTCTAATTTGTTTGGTGCTCTACTAATCGCAGTCATCATTCCTTAGCTAACACCAAGAAAAGATAATGATCTTTAACCTAAAATGCAATTACAACCAAATCAAAGCATCAAACAACCAACTTCCTATTTTGAAAGTAAACAACCCCTATCCTAATTTTTTTTTTAAATTAAAATTAAAACAAATGTCTTCAAATTTTGAAAAGGGATAACACTTGGCTAAAGCTAGTTACAATTGCATCTATCTTTCTCCAGGTTTAGCAAAACCAGTCATTTTCATCGTCAACATACAGATGTCTATTGCATATTTTCGTTAAAAGTGGTCAAGTGTGGCACATGACAAGTATTATCAAGGGCATTCTGTCCTTCCTGCAATTGCAGGGCATTTGAAAAGGATTTCAAGGGTTGGGATGGAAGAGGGGCGAAAAAAAAATTCCCTTGATTTGGTGGTCACATGCAATGCAGAAGACCATTTTAACAGACGTCTTAACAGAAGTTAAACGCTGTCCTTACTAAACACACATTGAAAGTTTGAGATTCAAAATGATTGCTATGAAGTTCATGGACCAAAATGAATCGCGAGCCAAAGTTGACGGAAGTATGTAATTTGCCCTTAAAATTTCCTTCCTATGAATTAGGCTCAGCAAACCGAGCCTCTATTTCTCTCTAGTACTATTATACCCAAACATGAAAACAAGCATAAAGTAAACCCAGATGGACAATAATTTTGCACAAGCTTTTACATTGCCATTAAATTGAATCACACAGAACATATCAAATTTACAGCTTATTATTACTATTTTTAGTAAAACTGTAGTAGCATATTTATGGATCCTCATAATCTCATAATCATTACACAAAACCTGTGATGACTAAGAACACATGTAGCCTCAGTTTTTCTTAAAAGTTAAAACCCCCTAAGGATTTCTATAATTAGTAATAAAATCATGTTAACAGAAATGAGCACAAAATCCTCCTCCGCAAACTATTCAACCTAACCATCCATTAGAAAACACAAAAACAAAAAATAAAATAATGAAGAAACACTGTAATTTACATCAAAACACAACCCACAAAAATACAAAAATAAAAAATAAAAAAACTATAATTTGATTAGTGCACTAAATATAGAAGAGCTAGAAATGAGAGAAATTGGGAAGAAAGCCATTACCATCCACTGGAAGTCGGTCGGTTCCCGCCCGATCTCGGCCGAGTCATCCTATCATTCCCACCACCCAACTTGGGCCGGTCATCTTCCCCATACTGAACCGGAGCTCCAAAATGCTTCTGAACCGGTCTGGGGCGCTCTTCCTTCGCTACAAAACCCGGCCTGAGATGAGGCGGCACGAACTTGTCCGGTTTCCGCGACAATATCAAGCCCGGAGCTTCCTTGTGCCTCGGAACCGGAGACAATATGGGCGGGCTCGAACCGGTTCGGCCTAAAGGACGAAGCGAGATTGCATCGGAACGCGGATCAGCCCGGATCTGATCGGGTAGCTGCCGGGTTTGTTGAGATGGGGATTGGAGATGGGGTTGCTGCGGCTGCGGCTGCGGTTGCGGTTGAGGTTGAGGCGAAAGGGGCGGTGGGATGGAGATGGGTTTGGGGGTGGGTCGGGTCAGGACAAGCATACGGCCATGGGTATTGTTGTGGGGTGAAGAAATGGCAAAGTAGGAGAAAGAAGGAGAGGAAGAAGAAGAAGAAGAAGGAGAAGGGCCTTTGCTATTGGCGTTGGCTTTGGAATTGGTGGAGAGGTTTTTCTCGTAGATGTGGTTGAAGTTTATGGACGTGAACTTGTTGGTTTTTGCCATCCACCACCACCACCCACTCTCACTTCTCTCTTTTATATTTCTTTGGCGTTTTGGTTCTGGTTTTGTGTCGAGAATGAAAGAAGGAAGAAGAAGAGCAGCAGATGGGACGAGAGATGATGATCGCTGGATTGGGATGTTTGTGTTTGTTTATGGTTTTGGTTTTGGTTTTTATTTATTTTTTACTACCGCACAGTTTTAGATTGTTTAGGAAAAAGAAAATCTAATGTTAGCGTGTTGTGGGTGGTGGTTTGAGTGCTGACCTGACGACGTGGAATTTGATGGAGTGACAAACACAAAAGTTCTTTTTTTCGCTTCTTGAAGAACCCAAAAAACCCAAACATAAACGTCAAAACACCAAGTTTTGAGATACTAAATTTATATTTAGCATGAAGACAGTAGAATGGGATAAAATTACAACAGAAAAATTGGATTTCTAATTCTTGGGCTATATGTTCATACTTAATTATGGACCTATGATTTTCAAAGTATATTGAATTATTATTGAAAATAAAATAAATAAAAAGTACATTTCAAACGGAAATATTTTTGCTCACAACTTTGATTTTAGATGTACTCTTACCGTTCTTTTCAACCTTCAACATGCATTCATGGATATAACCATAGTTAACTATTTCATTTGTCTTTGTGTAACTATAATTATACTTGTGGGAGCAAATATTTTCGTCTTCAATCACAGCACGCCACGTGGAAAAAAAGATTATCCCTTCAATTAATTAAATTAAACCTATTTATTTGGTTAATTAATTAATAAGGGATAATATCTTAATTATAAGATATTATCTTTATTTAATAAGATAATATCATTAATTTGGATACTATCCCAATAAGAGGATAATCTCTTAGTTATAAGGTATTATCTCATAATTAACGAGATAATTCCATTAATTCAGATATTATCATAATAAAGGGATGTAATCAAGTCCGACTCAATCTCTACGAAACCCTAGCCCCGAGTCTCCTATAAATAGATGACTTCATTCATCATTCAATGGATATAAAAACCTACTCCTGGTACCCGAAGCTCTCTCTCCCTCTCCACTCTCCACTCTCCATATTTTCTCCACACGGCTCCGGCCACCCGGCTCACAGCATACATACAACTCCGTACCCTTTGCTTAGCTACTGTTTGAACAAACACTCGAACTAACTTAGGCATCGGAGGGCCTTTGGTCTATTTACTCAAAAAAAAATTTACAGGAATCAAGAAAGAGAGAGAAGGGAGATCGAAGGTTGAAGGATCTAGAAGCGAATATTCTCATGTGAGATTATTTGCACAAACATTTGGTGCTTTCATTGAGAGCACGAGTTATACTCAACGCGTGCTCAAGGAATCCGTTCCTTCTATTTTCCAATCCATCGAAGCCTTCCAAACAACCATGGTTGGAAGCAAGCGCACGAGGAGCAAGATCACCGCGATGGCTCAATCAGTGACGGCCCAAAGCTACTCCTCCCATGATCCCGCCATCGACATGGTGGCACCACCACCTTTAGCCGCCATGAACCTAGAACAAACCACCGCGCCACCTGCCGAACTCGCAGCTGGGACCACCGCACTAGTCGTTGTAGTACCATCTCAAGGCCCCATGGCCGGATCCAGCCACCTTCATAGCACTGCCGCCGAGCATGGTGGAACCTCCCATCAATCATTCCCTCCATTGCCTCCACGCCCAACGCACGCTCCCGCTCACACCTCTAATGAAACCCTAGCCCGTGTGCAATTGGGCTTCACACACTTCTCTCCTCCCGATCCACGAAGTCAAGTAGACCTTAATCTGAGAGTTGACTAGCTAACTCAGAGAATGGACGACCAAAACAATTTGATGAGGCAACTCCTCAGCCAAATAAACTTGGCTCGAAAGCTTGGCCTTGGACAACAGGGCGAAGAGAAAAGGATGGACGAACGAGCCGATATGCAGTTCGATGGGAACCAAGCAGGTCAAGCAAGAGTAAGTAGACAAGTAGATCGACAACAACGTGATCAGCTTGCCAACATGTCGCAAGCATCTACTAGCCACACTCAAAGCAGACGAAGTCTCCCATCCAAACCGAATTCAAGGGCCAACATGCGTGAAAGGCTGGGTCCACAACTTGACATCAACGCTCGCCTGGGCCCGCAGAAAAATGTTCCTGAAAGGCTAGGCTCCTAGGGAGATCAACCCGATGGCCATCATAATGAGGATCATGAAGAAAGGCGCTCTGCTACTCGCTCGCAAAGAAATGTTCACGAAAGGCTGGGCCCTCAGGGAGGTCAACTAGATAACCCTCACAATGAGGACTGTGAAGAAAGGCGCTCCACTGCTAGCTCTCGAACCAATTCCCGTCACCAAGCTACAGAGAATTCCTCACAAGCGCAGTCTACCAACACATCGCCTAGGCAGTGCAGCCGAGAAGGTCGACCCTCACAAACCAACGAGGAAGTCAATCAGCATCATCCAAATCACCAACGTCCAAATCACCAAGGTCGCCCACGTGACCGACTAGCCATGCGTTTGGAAGACGTTGAGAAGCTTGTAAATAACCGACTTCGAGACTTAAAGATTGGCGGAAATTTCGAAGATACACTATGCATAGAAGTAGGCTACTCCTCCAAAACGATTCTCAACGCCCTCTTTCACATGCTTCAAAGGGGATTCTGATCCCGAAAGCCATCTGAAGCATTTCAAGAGCCTTATGATCCTCTACAAAACCGAAGACGCGCTAATGTGCAAGGTGTTTGCAATGACTTTGCGAGGAGCAGCTCAAGACTGGTTCCATACCCTGCCCTCCGGGTCAATCAGTAGCTTCTGGAATGGCAGAAGCATAAGCAGCCCGCCACTTTTGGAACTAAGCTTCAGTCGTAACGCGGTGCAGGTTAGCCACGAACCTCTTGCTGTACATTAGGGAGCCTCCCCACAAATTAGCAAGTCAAATACCTCCTCAACTTAGGAGCCCAAATCCAGGAGGGAAGCCTAGTTACAGCTGGACAGCCCAACAGATAATTCACACGTCCTACATGCCACCACGTGCCATGCAGAAGTTGGGGGGCCTTTGTGGGAACCGAATTCAATCAAAACCCTAGGTCAGATAATGCCTTCCATTTTGGGATCATTTGACCTAATTGGGAGTTACTCAATTTAATTGGGAGTTATCCAATTAATTTCGGAGTTACCTAATTAAGTTGGGATTGATTTGATTTCTACCACAATTAGGGATTTTATTTAAATCAAATAAATCAAATCCCTAATTTGTCAAATCTCGCCAAATCGGAGGGGAATAATTCCTTTCCATCTACGGAATTATTCTTCTGAAACCCTAGCCTCTGAGGTCCCTATAAATAGATGGCTACACACAAAGGTTGAGGTACGTCTAAATTCCTACTAAAACTCTGCAGAAATATCATCCCTCACAAACCCTAGCCGCCACACTTTCTCTCCCTATTACACAAGGCTCCGCCCACCCAGTTTACACCTTACATATATATCTTCGTACCTTAGTTGGCTATTGTTTTCCCTAAATCAATTGAACTAACTTAGGCATCGGAGGGCCTTTGGCCAACACCCCTAGTGTGGTTCTCTTATCCAATTTGTTTTGCAGGGAGAAAGAGGCGGCGAAGAAGAAAGGGGGATCTTTCAATTGAATATTCTCGTGGGAAGAATTTGCTCCCACAACATGTAGTCTTGGGTTGTAGTTGTAGAGAAAATAGATGGTATCATAGTCAATTTTCTATAAATTTTAGGCAGTAGATTATCCGTATTCAACAACTCAAGCAAATGAACACCAAAAAGGCCCTGTAGGCTAAAAGGGGAAATTTTGTGATCTTTGTATATATTATAGAGTGTGAGTCAATAAGTAACTCAATCTATTTTTTATGGCTTTACATTTTGCTTTTTGATTGTGGTGCAATATTATTTCTATTTTGATTTTGGTGTCTGTGAATCTGTGATGTTTCTGTTTTCTTTGTTAACTTTATAGTAATTGCTCTTTTACTTGGTGTTTCTTACACAATCAGTTGCCATGATGCTGACCCTGTTAACTAATTTTTATTTATTTATTTATTATGTTTCAATGGGAGAGAGAACTGATCAAAGTTACACGCAAAAGAAGATTGATTAAGTGCTTCGTGAATGGACAAAATTTCTAAGGGATCATATATATGATTAGGATCACTGCGCATAGACCTTGGGAGTGACTTTTTGTGGGTAACTTCGAACTGCATAGACTTGTGTTTTTGTATCTTGGTTAACTTTAGGCCAAAAATTTATTTCCAAAGATTGCTTGTGATGAATTCTTTTGTATTTTGGAGCCAATGTTTGTATAGATCACATTTGATGACACTTATGAATTGACATATTTTGAAACAGGTTTTGAGAATTGAAAAAGTTCATTAATTGCAAATGAAACAACCCAAAAAAAGGATATAAACCCGCAAATATCACTACAAAATATCACCACTTACATGACGGCAACAAAATTAAATTGTTGTCATAAAAATGTCATCTAAGTTGTTAACATACGACGGTGAATCACAGTTATCTATAATGTCACAATAGAAAACGGTCACCTATACGACAGTTTGGTAGCATTAGACGACAGTGGGCACCATCATTTGATGCCTTTTTTTGTTCTAGTGCATCATCACCATCGCTCTCTCTACTCCCTCGATTGGGGCGTTACGAAACATAACCGACTGAAAAGGGTTGGTTAAACTTGCCATCTGTAAACTGAAAACATCTGATTTTAGTTGTGGTTCCAAAATACCCCAAGTCGACAGTCTGTCATTGGTTTTCTCAAACAAACTTCTATTCCAAAACAAGGGAACACTATCATAGTTGTACTGTTATCTTGCTGAACCAACAATTATAATCTCTTTGTTTGAGCACTCAGATATAATTAAAGGCTTGTCATAGAAATAACTGGACGTCAGTTAAGGAACCTTTGAGTTATGCATAATGCCCTTGTAAGTTGGTCTTTTTTGCAGTTTTATGTTCAAGTTCCATAAGGCTTGGTATTTGGTCATGTGGCCATTGGACTTCCATATGCCCTCTTCCACCACTACCTCCTCCACCACCACTACTACCACCACATGATTAGCGCATAACACTTTCAACATTATATCTATTTTAGTCATTATTCATAATTACAACAGTTTTATATTAAAATTTACCAAACAGTTTTGACACTGATTTTTGTATTTATTAACAGCACTTTAAAATATTGTTTACCAAACATGAAGTTGCTTTACTTTACAGCTAATTATTTTCAAAAGTGACAGCAAGAAAAAAAGCAATTCAAGAGAATAATAAGAGGTTGAGACCAAAAAAAAAATATTAGAGGCCTAAAAAATTGGGTCCGTTAATAATGGTAGAACTTGGTCCGTTAATAAGTCACTCTAAACTATGGTAGAACTTGGCCCATACTCTTGGTCCTTTATATTCCTAAAGGCCAAAACATTTCGCGTTTTCGCTCGCAACGTGTAAACCCTAAACCCTTGTACTGCTGGGGCCTGCAAATTGGGTCCGGTAAATCTCCGGTTTCGCTCGTTCGTTCATCGTCGGCAGACCTGTTGCTAAGGTATCGCTGCGGTTCTGCGATCTCCGATTCTTCGTTTTGCTTTTTGGTTGGTTTGCTGTCATTCCTGCGATTCTGCAAAACCGATTCTTGGGTTTTGGTGTTTGCTGGTTATTTTGTTGAGCTTTTCATGTTCTATTTTGTTATTTTCATGGACAATTCCTTATTGGCGTCGCGCCGCCTTCACTGCCTTCATCTACCAACAACATCTTTCTCTGCCTGTTTCTTTTGCTCTGAGCTCTGAGCTCTAAACTCTCTCCCCTTCTATCTCTTTCTCTCTGTTCGGCGCCGCTGCCATCCAAAACCTCCATTTAAACCCCAACATTCAGACCTAGAAATCTTCTCTATTTCTTTCTCCTCTGCCCCAAAGATCTATCACCTCCACTGGTACCCACCACCACCACATCTCTCCTTTCATTATATATTTTTGTCAAACGTTCTGTTTGGTAGTTGAGAAAAGGGTATGGGAACAAATTTTATGTTTTTATATTATTTGGTCTACATTTTCTGCCTGGTTGCTGAGAATAGGGTTGTTTAAACAAAAATTGTAATTCTAGTTGTGTTTGGTTATGTTTGGACGATTTCTTGTTTATAGTTTGAGCTCTTGTTTTATATTTTTGCTGTTTCTTATGGCTGAGACATTGAATTTTAGTTTCTTGGTTGTCTTGATTTTCTGAAAAAGATTGAATTTTGTGTTTTTCTAAGAGAATATGATATTCCGAAATTATATCGAAAAATTCTGAAAATAATTTACTTCCGAAAATTCTGCATCAGAATGGATTTATTATATTCCAAAATTTTGGAAATCGGAATCGGGACTGAAAATCAATTCCGAAGGTTTTCGGAACGGAATTCAGAACACTTGTTTCCGATCTGTTCCGGCTGAAACACAGCCCTAATTGGAACTGCTTTCTAGTGAGAAAAGTTAGTAAGTTTTCAGATTCTCTTCTTTGTTCATTTAGCAAACCTCTAGCAATTCATTAGTTGCCTAATAAGCACTTGCTCCCTTATTTGCAGTTCATTCCAGATTCACATTGCTCTGTCTAGTTTGCAGCTACACTTTAGGCTTAGAATGTGGCGCTCATGACTAAATATTTTGTTTAATTTTCTTGGTTTGTGGTACTTTTGCATTTACCACATTGTTTCTTTATATGTTCTCAGCAAGGAGGAATATGAATTTCAACAACGTTAAGGTTCCCAAAGTGCCAGGCGGTGGTGCAGCTTCTGCTTTGCTTAAGGTGGGAATAATTGGTGGGCTTGGCTTGTATGGAGTTGCCAACAGTATATACAATGTCGAGGGAGGGCATAGAGCCATTGTGTTCAACCGTATAATTGGTGTCAAAGACAAGGTTATAGTTCAAAAAAATTATTAATTATATAGAATGAAACTTTCTTATCTGCATTTCTTGTCTTACGATCCATCATGTTTTTTTATTATTAATTTTGCAAAACTACCTTTTATCCTATTGTGATTCTTTCTTCCTAATAATAATATATACAGAAATATATACACTGATGGTGCATTTGCATTCAAACTGTGGATTTGAAACTTACGGCCAATATCACACTTTATGCATTTAGACACAAATTTATGATCGTGTTAGTTATGTCAATTCAAAATATTCCATGATTGACTGCAAGTTAGTGCATACTTTTGTTGATTTTCAGAGCTTATTTTCAATATTTAAATGCAGTTATTTTGTGGGTTTATTCGTTTAAAAGATGTCTGTTTTAAATCTCCATAATATCCCTTTAGTCACTCTATTTATATGTGGTTTTATGTTGTCTATCTATTGAGATGGATCCAACATGAGTAGCAATCCTATCGATAATAACAGAACAGATCCACCAGTGATGATGACACATATTTCAGAGATATCTCATGTAAAAATCATTTAACAGATACGAGAAACTTCCTAGGATGGTGGTATCCTTTATTAAGAAGGTTTTTCAATGAATGGAGTTTGCCACGCAATTTATAAAGTTAACGGGGTGTCTACCAAGTCATGTGCTTAATTTTTCCAAGTGAAAGATGAATCTAACAGCTTGTACACTTACTGTGTACATGTCAAACATATTTTAGATCTCAAAATATGTTCATTTATTGTTAATAAATCTGTACTTCATTATCAATCTGTTGCAAAATCTGTATGCTTTTGCCCTCTGTTTTATGGTCTGTTATATAATATTGTACACTAATGTTGCATGTGCAGGTTTACCCAGAGGGGACACATCTTATCATTCCCTGGTTTGAGAGGCCAGTGATTTATGATGTCCGTGCACGACCTCATCTGGTGGAGAGTACTTCTGGCAGCCGCGATCTCCAAATGGTTGATACATTTTCTTTTTCTTACTGTTACATGAAATTTTGGCAACGTCATGGTTTGTAATATATGCTTAAATAATTCTTTTAATTCTTTGGTTGCACATGTTTAATGTGATGGAACATTGGGAATGCATGTTACTCATTGCATCTCAGTTTCAGTGACAGGTGATCTCAAGCAACTGCCACAATAACTGTTGTGCAATAGAAAAGTATATTATACAGTGTTACTGTACTCATCATGTTTTGATTGTTTCTCCTGTCTTAGGGTAACTTACAACTCATTTGTAGTTATATTTCATTTAGCTATGCAAATTTGCAGGTTTATCATGTTTGGGATCTGGGGAGCACAAAATTTTGCCAATGAATTGTTTATTCTTCTACTCTTGCTTTTCAAAAGTGGAATATGTTAATTTGTTCATTCTCATCAGAATTCAGAAGATTCAATGCAAGGTCAAATTTTGGAGGACAGTCAGTTGGAAAATCAAATTTTAGAGGACAATCAGTATTCTGTTTAATTCATATATTTTCATTGTTGGTTTTCAATGGACAATCAGTTCAAATTTCTAACCTTAAATTAAATGTCACATATAGTTATGGATTGAAATCGTTAGCTGAAAGCAAACCTTTGAGATTTATTTAGGTGTATGCTGGCATCTAGTTGTTTACTTTTCTGTTCAGTCATTTTGCACTTCCTTTCCTATAAACCAAATCTCTACCCTCTTTTATATATGTGATGTGTAGTGCTAACTTTTCTTGTTGCTTCAAACGAGGTACTTTAGTATGTTTCTCCGCATTTTATGGGGAAACCCAAATTTGAATTTTACCAGTATCCATCTTTTAGCATTTATACCTGCATCCTATGTTCCAAACGTGCAATCATCAGAAAAAAAGTTTAGCAACTAGGTTTAATTTTAGAGGTAATTCAGTGGTTTCAGCTTATATTGTCCGTAGTTGCAATCCTGAATGTTATCTTTTGTTTTCTCATTGTGCTGTACAGGTGAAAATTGGGCTTCGAGTTCTAACTCGTCCTGTACCAGACCAGCTTCCTACAGTTTATCGTACTCTTGGTGAGAATTATAATGAGAGAGTCCTTCCTTCTATTGTTCATGAAACTTTGAAAGCTGTTGTTGCACAGTATAATGCCAGCCAGCTCATTACTCAGAGAGAGGTAGGAAGCATAGCCCGTGTTTGACAGTTCACGCTCAATGAGTTTAATTTATTGTATATTAGTTAAACACTATCGAAATTGCTAATGATGTAGGTTTAAGAAGCAAATTGTTCATGTTCTTGGTCCTTGCTTTCTATTTATGCCTATGCTCTTCATTTTCCTATCTGGTCGCTTGGAAGTTTTATACCCCTTTTTCCGTAGTGCATCTACTCTCATATGGTTTCTGGATGAAGTGTTGTGTTAGTGTTGATTGTCCATTTTATGTTTAGACTGTTAGTAGGGAAATACGAAAGATTTTGACTGAAAGAGCAGCCAATTTCAACATTGCGCTGGATGATGTGTCAATCACCACCCTCACTTTTGGGAAGGAGTTCACCGCTGCAATTGAGGCCAAACAAGTGGCTGCACAAGAAGCTGAGAGAGCTAAATTTGTTGTGGACAAGGCTGAACAAGACAAGAAAAGTGCTATCATCAGAGCTGAGGTCAGTTATAACACATTCTCAAAATAGATAATATATACTAGACCTGGCAATGTTGCACACAACTTGTTAACACGACACAAATTCGCACGAAATTATCAGTATTTGGGTTGAGCTTAACGGGTCGGGTTGAAAATGGGTGAACCTGTTAGCCACCCGTTAAGTTAACGGGTTGTGTTGGGTCCATTTGCGAATATTTGCCATCCACCCGCTGAGGGTAGTTTTGTAATTTTGTATCACAATTCATATTAAAAAAACAAAAACACCTACCCAACTTCACTTTGTTTTACTCTTCTTCTTCTCTCTCTGTCTTCACTTTATTTTTTAGGGAGTTTCACTAAAATACCCAAAATGGGGCCTGAAATTATAAAAATACCCAACACCCAAAACACTTTATAAACATACCCAAAACCCATCATTACACACACTCAAAACCCATTTATAAACACACCCAAAAAATATGCAATTGTTGATTGTGGGGTTGATTTTGGGTATGTTTCTATGTTTAAATAGTGCTTGGGTATTTTTATAAATACATGTCTAGAATTGGGTATTTTTATAAATATCTATATTTTTTATTCTTCTCTCTCTCTCTCTCTCTCTTTTTCCTCGTCTATTTTTCTTCTTCTTTCCCTGGCACAGTTTTCTTCTTCTTGTTGTTTCCCCAGTTTTCTTCTTTATTATTATTTTATTTCCTTCTCTCCTCTATGTTTCCTTCTCTCTCGTTTTAGAATCCAAATTTCTTTTCTTTAGATGTGAAAGTTGAGAACCAGTGAAGAAGACTTCTTCACTGTCCGTCCATGTGGGTTGTTCTTTTGAGTGGTTGTTATGGTGTTTATGAGATGGAAATTGGGGGAGAATGGACAGAGATAAGGGGTTGCTGGCTGGGCTCGGTGATAGTTTTTTATTTTATTTTTTCTGGTTTATTCTTAACGGGCTGTGTTGGATATTCGCAAATTGTAATGGGTGGTGTTTGGGTCTATTATTTGTCACCCATTAACTTAACGGGTCATGTCGTGTCAGCCCGTTACCCGTTAACATGACCCGTTTGCCATATTACATACTAATCTTGTATTAATTGCAAGTTTACCAGCCATAAAACTGAAAGTGTTGGTTCTTATGGATACTTCCTGAGTGAAGTCATGGAGAAGCCGTGTGCATGTAACCCAGTGCCTTATAGCTACAAATTCAAAATGCTTCCCTATTAAGAATTACTTTTGATTTATTTGCGAGTTCCAAATCATAATATAAGGGTTGTCCTTGAATCGACATAAGTGATTTTTTATTGCATAGTCCTCCATGGATGTTCTTTGGAAATAAATCATAAAGCTCTGTTTATATAATAAATTTTTTAAAATCTTTTTTACGCAAATATGTCCTATTACTGTCTTTACATTTATCTCTGTTCGTTCCATGTGATGAACATAAAATAGCAATGTTGCACGGTTGTTGTATGTATGAACATGGACATCACTTTTAAACACATTTTACTTAAATAATTTGTCCCTGTTGATCAGGGTGAGGCCACAAGTGCCAAGTTGATTGGTGAAGCAATTGCAAACAATCCGGCATTTATTACACTGAGGAAGATTGAAGCTGCAAGAGAGATTGCACATACGATCTCAAATTCATCGAACAAAGTTTACTTGAACTCAGATGATCTGTTGTTGAACCTTCAGGAGATGAATTTGGACATCAACCGGAAGAAATAGGCCCTGCAGGTTGTACCTGTAATCTTTTCAATTTTCGGATTGTAAAATTGTGGAAATATTTCCTTTAAAAGTTGAGTAATGGACCGTAAAAGTTCAGTCTTTTGACGCACCACCAGTTGGCATGGCAAGCGGCTCTCAGTGGAGATAAGTTTTAAACATTTAATGGAACTTTTGAGGGTGCAGTTACTGTTAGGTGTTTCGCATGTTGACATATGATTCTCGTATTCGTCTGTTGTCTAATTGTTGCGTTTCTCACTTTGCTGCTACTGTTTGCGATTAAGTTTCAGTGCTAGACATGCCCTTGTCCGGCTTTGACATTGTTGGGTGGCTCAACTTGTATTGAATTGGAGTTGAGTCAGTTTATACCTATGAGTCTCACAATTCTAGGTGGCACTTGTAAGACTATTTTACTGTTGTCCAATTTAACAACTTGAGTTTCAACACACCAAACAGGGGGTGGGACTTTTGTCCGTGTGAATTGAAATAGTCCAGTCTTATCTGCCAAACATTGTTGATTTTACTCAAGAAAAGAGGTTAACTGACCCCCCAAAAGAAAAAGCTTAGGGCTCATTTGTTAACTATTTTATTTTTAATTTTTAGTTTTCAGTTTTTGTGCTAGAGTATAGAGGAAAATAAGAGTGAGAATAAGATTGAGAGAGAGGATGAGTGGGGAGGATGGATGGGTGGGGGAGGTAACAAAGTGAAAATAATTTTAAATAGATTTCAGTTTTTAGTTTTTGTTTTCACTTTTGTTGCTCATCCTCACTTCCATTCTTACTTTGACACAAAAAAATAAAAAATAAATATTTATCAAATGAGACCTTATTAAACGTTACCATCAATTTCGGAACCACAATTAAGGTACTTAACAAATATCATTTTTTTTTTTATCAACCTTTACCCCTCTCATAATCGCAAGCCTTTTGGCCAGTCTATATCAGTTAGTGCCTGCATTGAATGTTTGAACGCCTTTAATTACAAACTTTTCAAACGAGTCTTTGTCTTGAAGTTGTCTAATCGCTATCCAATCTCCCAATAATTCAGTGACCTAACAGTGGACAAGAATCATTAACTGGATTATACGTATTAATTTTATCTCCTTCGTGGAAAACTTTTGTCCTCATAATTAATTTGATGCTTTATTAAATTTTTTTCTTCAATTTCCCCCTAAATACAGTTTGTTTCCGTGGATTTTCATTCTCGAATCTTTGTGTTGGGCATTCTCTCTCTCTCTCTCTCTCTCTCTCTCTCTCATAGAACAGATGGTCCCATTTCCCTCCCTAAGAAAAGATAATATAAGAAAGAAAGAGAATGAGTGCTCTTTTAGGTTTGCTTTCTAAGGCAAAAAGAGAATCTTCGATCTTTTATGTCATTGCATTATTACATGATCATTTTGTTGGTAGTAGCTAGCTTACAGCATGCCCATAGTCCAAAATACCGCAATACAACAATTTGACTCTTCTCAATTAGTGAACATTTAAAAAAAAAATAATTTAGTTAAAAATTTGAAATTCTTGACTTAGTTTCACACATATATTTCCATTGAGGATCCCTCACTTATTTGAGGGACACCCTTGTAGGCCCTATTTTGCATTTTATTTCACTAATCCAAATGTCTATTTTGTAGATATTCATTCAAAGATCATCTCTAAAAAAATCACTTGAATTCGATATCATTTGACCACTCAATTAAATTATTGAAATTTAAGTACTTTCTTGAAGCATCATGTTCATTGATTTTGTTGGTCTCAAGTATGCCTTAATAATTTTCAATTTGCATAATTTTTTACAACGATGATCTCTAAATAAAGATGTTAAAAATAAATGGTTTGGATCGTTGAAATTTTTTTTGTAGGAGACCCTAAACGGTGTCCCTCAAATAAAATTATTTAAGAGATCCCTCAATGGAAAGGGACTATATATATATCGTCTTCTCATGCAAAGATAAATGAATTATATATTCATACTTAATTGGCTTTTCTTAATCAATACTGATTAAGGGAGGTACTGAAATTTAGTGGCAAGGCTTTTCCTTATTTTGTAATGATGCTTATTTTATTATTTTAGAATAATCTCACTCAACGAGCACGATAAAACATGAAATTATTAGGCTCTAAATCAGTTTTCTGTAGAGTTGCTGCTAGATTTTACCATCGGTGTGGGACTCCAAAATTGAAATGCATATGATAAGATATATACTTGCTTCTGATTAATTAGCCTCTTTGATTAATGGTCTGGTTTAGCTACGATTTTTCAAGAAAAAAGATTTTTATAAACTTCTTGTTCTTAATTAATTAAGGGCCAGAAGTAGCTCAGATCTTTATACAACTAATTGAGGGCATGAAATCTCATTATATAATCAAAATGACAAGCTATAAATATTCCTTGGTACCATAAAATAATTCTAGACCGAAGAAGGTTGCCGACTTTTAATTGCCAACCGATGTGTCAATATTTTATTTAACGTGCACATAGAAGGTTGAGATTGAGTGCAAATGTAGAATAAACGAGATAATGCCACATGGGTTTGTGGTGTCTCCCAAAATGGTGTAATAAGTTTGGGTGATACATATTATAATAAATTAAAGAACAAAAGGAGAAAAATAAAAATGAAATAGGTGGGTTTGCAAAAAGTTTATATTCTCCGACTTTTTATAAGCGAAAAGCATGTGAGTCTCTGCAATATGGATTCCTTAGATCCAAATCTGGTCTCCTTTTTTATGGAATTTGGTTCAAATGTGAAAAGCATTCTCCCTCTGCACCATTTCCATTGAAGTTAATTCCTGAACGTGCAATTACTTGATGCTTTACAACAATTACTAATTCTTACTACAAAAGCAAACCCTAGGGTCTTCCTTTTCTTCTTGCACCCTAGGGTTTCAAAGAGTGCAATTGGCAATTATAGATGGTACATAGATAACATAAATTTCATCCTATTTGTTTTTGTTTAGTATGTATAAAGCATTCCGTCGCATCATATATAGAATTAATTAATTAGGGGGGTGTACTGTAATCTCACATGAATAAGGTTTCGTTGGATGTTTGGTTCAAAGTTGGGGACATGTCCATGCCTTGAAATCAGAGAATGCTTTCAAAAGCTGGTTTGAATTGAATTGAACTGATGAAACAAGGTTTATAACAATAATAATAATGCAGTCTTGTTCATTTTCAAGGTTATAAGACAAGCCAGGAAACAAACATACCCGTGGTGACAACGTTTTGCTTTTTCCCAAACCCTTCTATTCAAATATCCATATGCATGGTTCCTAACTCATAAGAGAGAATTATATTTGTCTGATCTATTTGTTTCGTCCCTAAGACTACAAAGTGATTAAAATTAAACTTAATTAAGTAATAACTAATGCAGGAAGAGAGAGAGAGAGAGCACATATTAATAATTATATTGCATATTGCATATATTAATAATTATATAGGAATCTTATAGCTAAGGAGGGCGGGCCTTGAAAGTTGAAGCCTTTGCGGGGGAGTGTTGGAGGAGGAGAGAATATTCTGAGGACACCAAAGTTCAACAAGAAAACTCCAAAAATCAAATACTAAACAAACTTGGAAAGCAAAAACATGATTAGATTATGATTAAGGGTGTACAGGAAAAGTCAGCCCACAAGGAGACGACTGCTCACACTTCCAAAAATTCACTGCCTTTGTCAGCTGGCTGTCTTCTCATCGCTTTCGTGCTTGAATTAATCCCAGTAATTCACTCCTGAAGTACTCTGTTGCATTGCCAAGAAAATCCTCGTTTAACATTAACCTTTAAAACCTAGCCCTAGCTCGCCCCTTACAAAATATAATGGAAATTGTGGGAGCTCAAATTTCGTGTCCAAATGAAAATCCGGAATCAAGTCACGCATTTATGATCACTTCCCTCACTCAGCTGTTGATGACCGATTCTGAGTCATGAATTAGAAGTTCTTGTATTGTTTTGGTTCTCTTACAATATAGGATGTTGCAAATATTTATTCTAGTTTGTTGTCATAGTTAGAGGCGAAATTATTGAAATTAATTTGTCATAGTTAGATGTGGAATTATTGGAATTAGTAGTGTTGATGTTCAAAATTGTATTTAACTTACATAGAAAAAGTGTGGAGTCTTCAACAAGACTAGGAGGTTGTGGACTTTCAAAAAGGGGGATCTTCGGTCACAAGGTCATCCTGAAGAAGAAGGATGGAAGAAGTAATCGTCAAGCTTCGGGTACCGGTCTGAAGGCTCTCCAATGCTTAAGTCAGTAAGTGTGGGGTACACAGTCATTTTAACAGAGTCACAGTTAAGGTGAAAAGTAGTTACCTTTTTATTTGGGCACTACTCCTTTTATGGAGGAATGGGGGTGAGCATTTGCACAGAGTTTCGATGTTGGACTTTGTGCAAATCACTGTGGCGGCGACACGTGTTCAAGGCTTAGGTTATGTAGTTGAGAGCTTCGGCAGGCTATTGCCATATCGGAGGGAGATGTCTTCGATAGCTGAGGTTATGATGACGTCATCAGTGTTTGGGGATTTTCTTATCTTCGGTAGGCTGTGGGTATGCCTACGTGCCAGTCCCTTAATGCCGAATGTGCTCGGTTGATTATGGTACAAACGAGTAGTAATAAGACACTTGTTTATTAACATTAATGTAAACTTGCAAGCATGAGATAACTTGAACTAATTGGAGATTAGCGAATATGCACAAGATGATATATAATTTTATGCAATTAAGCTTATTTGTATGAATCTCCAAATCCCCAAATTGGACTATGTGAAGGTACGCGTCATAATGGTGATCCACTAACATCGAAAAAGAAGATTACAAAATAAAACTCCATGAAACATATTCTCAGCAGTTGAAAACCTCACAAATAAACTCCATGACATCCCCGTTCATGAAATCTATAAAGATAAAGCTTAAAAGTTTTATTTATCATTCAAAAACTATGACCAATAACCAAACTTTCCAACTTTTCTTCATATGAAAATCTCATGATCGATGTACACGATGATGAAGATTTGAGGAGGCGATCGATGCCCTGGTCGTACTGTCATTGGGACGATTATTCCCTTTAATTACTTGTTAAACTTGGTCGTTTCCTCTGGATTCATCTTCATTTGACAGTTGGCACGTGCATGGCAGATTTGTAAGATTTCCATGTAAATCATATGTAATCTTATATATATATATAGAGAGTGGCCCTTAATTAATTTGATTAAGGCAAAGAATTTTATTAGGGAAGTCTTAAACGTTCACATTGACTAAGGAGGTAGCAAACTGAAAACGATTTTACTGTTGTGAAAAATAAATATTAAAGAAGGTGCCTCTGAATGGAAGGACATCTCTAGCTAGAAAATAAAAGAAAAATTAAAAGAACAAATAGAAATGCTTACATATGATTCATCTTATTGTAATTTAAATCCTTTTTTTGCAATAGCTGAAGCAAGAAAATTATCTTACTAACTCATTAAATCATAATTTTTTTTCTTATTTTTAAGAGACAGAGGTTGGACTAATTAAGTTTGTTAAAGTAAGAGTACTGAAATATTTTAGGGAGATTCACTATTATACCAAATATAGGGACCCAAATTATAAACAAAACCCTATATGATATGGACTTTAGAAACACACCAAAAACTCAATTTTTTTTTTGGTCTGAAACCAAAAACTCATTTACAACATAACAAAGAAGCTCTTAACTTCTTATAAATTACAAAATTGCCATCAATTTCTTAAAACAAACCCAACCCCAAAACCTCATAAAAATACCCAAAACACTCAATAGGGCATCAAAGTAATTTAATAATCAAAATTAAATTCAATAAGGCCCGCTGTCATTTTTTGGGTTTGTGTATATAAATTAAATGGTGTAGGGTTTATCTATATTATTAGTGTTAAGAATGGGTATATGACTAAATATCTCAATATTTTAACTAGTAGGCCACGGATACAGGTATATTCGTGGCTTATTTGGAGCTTTTCTAGTAGTGACTGGAACTAAAATTTGTACAAGTTTGGAGGAAGAAAGGTATTAAGCATATAAAGTATTGAAAATTACAGTGGTGGATTTCCGAAATCTGTTCATTTGAGGGTTTGAAAAGATAAAATAAAGCACAGCAAATGATCAAAGTAACTAATAGGAGTTGTGTAGTTTATAACATTATCTTGGTGCTGCCGCCCAAATTCATTCTCATCAGTTCAATGGTAAGTATCCTACCACAGTGGTAAATGTAAAACCAAAGAAATATTACAATCTACAATAATATACAATTACTTTTGAACACATATGTATATATAGATAATATATATGTCAGCTAGCTAGCCAAGTTTCCTTCAAATATTTGAGTGGGGCTCTCTCAAAGAAATATTAAATTAAAGAAATTAGTGTCACATACATAAAATAAAATAAAATAATAAATAAAGACAGTGGGTTATAAATATTGCAAAACTAAAGGCAATCAAATTATGGGATAATCATTCGAAATGGGAAAGGCATGTAGACTAAGCTTTTTCCCGGCCTCATCATATGTGTCATCATGCACCTTTGCTCTTCAACTTTCTCTCTCCTGCCTTCCTGCCCCTCCTCCCAACTTTAACTTTTTACCGCCTCTCAAAAAATATATTATTCCATTCCTCCTAAAAAGTAGATAATTAAAATGACTGCAACTTAAGAGAGAGAGAGAGAGAGAGAGAGAGATCATATCTTGTATATATTATAGCTTTTGTTGTTAGGGTTGAAACCGCATATAATAACACCATTACTCTTGGGTTTTCTTCCAAATCATAAGTCTCTAACTAATGCTATTCTTGGTGAGAGCCTGTCTTTTTCTTGTCAAGGTGTCTTATAGATTGAGTCAAAACTGAGAAGAGAAAGCCGTGAATGTTTGAAACATGGCTTTAAATGAAGAATCAATTCCACCAATGAATGGGTTTGTTCAAGACCCAGCTGCTGGATCCATTAGCCCTCCTCCTCCTCCTCCTGCCAAAAAGAAGAGAAACCTCCCAGGAAACCCAGGCAAGCTTCTTTCATTTCCTAGTCAATTCATTTTAAATTATTTTCTGTTTTCTCCATGTATATGTACATACATATGCTTATATACATGCGGATGTACAGATCCTGAAGCTGAAGTAATAGCCTTGTCTCCAAAGACTCTGATGGCCACCAACAGATTCTTGTGCGAAATATGCGGCAAGGGCTTCCAAAGAGATCAAAACCTGCAGCTCCATCGTCGCGGCCACAACCTTCCATGGAAGCTGAAGCAGAGAACAAACAAAGAACCGAGGAAGCGCGTGTATGTGTGCCCTGAAAAGAGTTGCGTCCACCACCACTCGTCCCGGGCTCTCGGAGATCTGACGGGCATCAAGAAACACTTCTGCCGGAAACATGGGGAGAAGAAGTGGAAGTGTGACAAGTGCTCCAAGCGATATGCCGTGCAGTCAGACTGGAAGGCTCACTCAAAGACCTGCGGCAGTCGGGAGTACAAATGTGACTGTGGGACTCTATTTTCACGGTACATACACTCCTATTTTAATTCATTCATTTCCTAGATTAATTTTAATTTTATAGATATTGGTTTAAATTATATATGCGTTAATATATGTGTTGTTATATATATATACACACAATTTTTTATTATTATTTGTTTTAACAAAATTAACTCAAATGCATTTTCAATCAATGGTCATTTATTTATTTATTTATTTACATTTTGTGAAGTGCTATTTTCCATGTTTTTAAGAGCCTCTAATAATTAGTTTCTATTTTCCAATTTAGTCGTTGTGTAATATATAATTTTGTGGTTGACATGCAGGCGTGATAGCTTCATCACTCACCGGGCCTTCTGCGATGCGTTGGCTGAAGAAACAGCTAGAGTAAACGCAGCATCCAATATGAACAACATTCCGATGGGTGGCAATATCAATTATCAGTACATGGGATACTCAATCGGAGCAGTAGCAGGGCCGAATAATAACATCACGGCACAGCAATATTTTTCTTCCATTTTCAAGCCAATGATCTCAACCCATAACAATATTGATGATGAGGCATCCCGCGGGCTGTCTATAGGGATGATGGGCGGCAATAACAATTACAATAATAATAAGAATCATGATCATCATCGTCATTGTCCTCCACCGTCGGATTATGATCAGATAGATAATTGGGTTGTTGGAAATAAGCAGCTGATTTCATCACCATCACCTTATTCAATCTCAAACAGCAATGCTCCTCATCATCAAGAAAGCATTACTTGTACTAGCACTAATAGTAGTAGTTGTTCTAGTTCATCGCTTGCTTTAATTAGCAATAATATAATAAGTGAAGTTCCTTCCTTGTACAGCAGTAATATGTCAGCCACGGCTTTGCTGCAGAAAGCCGCTCAAATTGGGTCAACAACTTCGAGTGAGGCGCCATTGCTGGGGAGTTTTGGGATGAATAATATCAGCAAAGTTTGTGGGCTCTACGGAATTACTAGCCCGGATGATCATGGTCATGATCATCATGCCAAGCGCCGCAGCATACAGAATTGTGGTGCGGCTACTACTACTACTACTAATGATCATCATCATCAACAAGAAACTATTGCTGCAGGAGGAGGAGGTGGTCAAACTAGGGATTTCCTTGGTGTTGGTGTGCACGCCATTTGCCACTCATCATCACCATCAATAAACGGGTATTGGACTTGATGAATTTTTTGTTTGTTTTTTTCTCATCAAACTATATGGACAAGAAAATGTTTAAGTAGAGCTAATATTGTAATAAAGAGAAATGAGATGAAGTACTACTTGAGAGAGAGAGAGAGAGAGAGAGAGAGATGTAAGAAAGTAAGGGCCGTTCCCACAGAGACAGTAATCCAAAGAGATGTTTATCAATGTCACACAACGAAAACTAAAACAAACACGAAAACAAAAGAAAGTTGAAGCCACAAGGACTTCCACACACACTCCACACCAAGGGGGTTATGATTTGATTTTGTAAATAAAACAAACCTGTTTGTGCCTAATAAATCACGGCCGTGAACTGGTCGAAGGAGCCCCTTTTCTCGGCCAAAGCACTTCCTCGAGAAACTAGAACGCAGCGTTTCGCCAAGGTGGTTGGCCTTCTTGAAAACAAAAGAGAAATGCTAAGGCATGATCACCTCGGCCTCGATTGTAAGCCAAGGCCGAGGCCGAGCAAAGTCACGGCCAGAGGTATTAAAGTCAAATCATCATGTGATGGTAGGGTCCCTTGCTTCATTTAATGAAGTAGTGCCTATTTATTGCAGCAAACCCACTGGCCACAACTAAGCATTTAATGTACGAGAGAAGGTGGGAAGTGACTGAAGTCAGGATTTGGCAACAGAAAACAGAGTGATTAGACGTGGACATTCTCACAAGAATTCTTGCAGCTTGAGAGATTAGGTCACCAGCTATCAGAACAATAAATGCGTTTCCACGGCCAGAAGTGCAGAATCCACGATCAGGGCGGCGGCCGAGATTCACCAGGATTTATGGGGTCACACCACCATGCTTCACGATCCCAAATGTCGATTGGACTGTCCACTTGCTCTAAGCAGGCTACCACCATGCTTCACGATCCCAAATGTCGATTAGACTCTCCACTTGCTCTGATGAGGCTCCACTATGCAGATTTTCAGCCTCGATTTCTCATCCAAGGGCTCTTCCTATAAAAACAAAGCTCAAGCTACATTCAAAAGGTTCAAACACCAAACCAAAGCCTCCCACGGAGCAACTTATATTTTCCTGTAATGCACTTTCAATATCTTTACTTGCTTTCCTAGTAGTAGTGTTAGACTGTAAGGAAAATTCATTCATCAATATATCATACGACCCTTGATTTTCAAGGCGCCGGAGCACCATCCTTGTTATTCGCTCATTCACCCCATATATCATACGACCGTCGCTCCCTGAGCAGCGCGCTGGAGCACCGCCCAAAACCCACCAACACCATCACTAAACGGCCTTGTAGCTCAGGCCGTGAACCTACACTACTACAAAAAGGGCAAAAGACGACCAGTAAACAACGACGGTAGATCAAAAAACCATCGTTATTTTTAAAAAGACGACGGTAATAGAAACCCGTCGTAGAAACATACTTTAAACACCTAAAAAAAGGGCACACGTATAGATATTTTGAAACCACGACGCACCAAATTAAAAAAGCGTCGTCTTATTACAAAGGTATTTTCAGAGTTAAAATCTGAACCTAAAAACAACGACTGCATCTATGAAATCACCGCCGTAGAAAGTAAAGACGACGATATAAAAATAAGACGCCGTGTTAATTGATTAATAAACACGACCCAATTTTCTTAGTCAGAGACGCATAAATTCAAAGGAATTTACGACGGTTAATTACAAAAAAAATCGACGATTTAAATTAAGTTACCACGACTGTAAATATAAATTTATCGACTTTTTAATTATACTATACTACGACGGTATCCATAACTCTACTATCGCATAATTGTACTAACCACGACGGTTTGTTAAATTAACGACGTACAAATTTTATGCCATTATTCATCTATCATTACCAGAATGAACTCTGTTCCTCATCATAATCGAACCAGAATGAATAAAGGCAATGTTTTAGAAGTGGATGATGTGCCAATTACTCTCACAAGGAGTTTGAGGGCAAGAAGCTTGTCTCAACCGCCAAGGAAGGTCTCAAGCTTGATGAGAGTGAAGACGAGGCAAGAAGAAGGAAGAGTTGAAGGAGAAGTTTGAGGGACTCTGCAAGGTTGTGAAGGATGTTTTGGGTGACAGAGTGGAGAAGGTTGTGGTGTCTGACCGTCTGACCGTGCTGGACTGCCAAGATGGAAAGAATCATGAAGGCTCAGGCCTTGAGGGATAACAGAGCGGCTGGGTACATGTCGAGCAAGAAGACCATGGAGATCAACCCAGAGAACCCCATCATGGAGGACCTGAGAAAGAGGGCTGATGCAGACCTTGTTCTCCTTCTGTGCAAAAAGACAATTTTTTAGATGATGTGTGCGTGTTTGTGTCTTTCAGATACACAAACGCGCACACACATCAACATCCAAACTGAAAAATGAAAGCGAGATGAGACATCAACATTAACATCCATCTTAAAAGGCAAATCTCTTCGTGTTAAATATTGATCAAAATTTACACAATATATGTACACAAATTTGGCAAATACATCGTGGTTTCTTTTCTGCCTTCACCCTCAGCTTGTTCAACTGTTTCTTCCTCTCATATGCAAGCTGGGCCCTCTCCTTCCTCTTGTTCTCAAGCTCCTGCACAGCCACAGATGAATATCTAATAATTTCAGAAAATCAAAATCAACGAAGTATGAAAAGCTCACTCCTCGATTCCCATTTTCATCAAAATCAACTGTTACTTCAAAACTCCTGTGTAGCAAGGGTGGAACCAGACTTAGAACTTGTTGTGGGTTGTGCCCTTGTATGCCTTCAAACGGGCAAGTGCGGCTGCAAACCCATGCAGGTTCTAAGGCTGGTTCCACCCTTGCTACACAGGAGGATGTAGCAAACCCATGCTTGGCCCTGATGCAGACCTTGTTCTCCTTATGTGCAGAAAGACAATTTTTTAGATGATGTGCGCGTCTTTGTGTCTTTCAGATATACACACATCAACATCCAAACTGAAAAATGAAAGCGAGGTGAGACAGAGAGGTGATGTGCCTCCAGAGAGGTGAGAAAAAGTTGAAACTCTAATTGAAAAATGAAGACGACAGAAAGACAGAAAACCCATTATTTATAAACAAATCTTTTATACCACGTCGGTTTTTTTACATTATCGACGTTTATATATAACATACACGTCGTTTAAATTTAAAATAAGGTCATATAAATTATTTAACAACGACGCTATATAAAAACGACGTTGTAATTTTTTGGAAAATTAATTTATTGTGTAATTAAAAAACTTACACGTCGGCATGAGTAATTAAAACGACGTGGTATTAATGTTTCACGTCGGTATTATTGAATATAAGGTCGTTGGGTAAATTGGAAAATGACGATTCATCTTTTTTGAAGAAACATGCGTCGTGTAATTCGATTTAAAAATGTCGTTTCATTTAAACATATCGTCGTGTAAAGTAATATTATAGGGCAGTGTTAACAATAGCGCCGTATAATATATCATACTAGGGTGCATACTATTAATAGCGTCGTTTTTATGAAACGGTTTTTTATTATTTTAAACTTTTCGCCTTCCTGACCCATACTTGCACTGTTTCCAAACCCGAGAAAAACTTTCAAGCTTCTCTCATTTTTCATTCTCCAAGAACTGTTTCAAACTTTCAAGCTTATCTCCTCTTCGTCTTCATCTCTGAACTGAAACACCAAACTCCAGAAGAAAGCTTTCATCGCAAGCAAAGGTTAAGCATTTCTGGAAGGATTTTTGTTCCTGTTTTGTATGCGCATATCATTTTTCGTTTTTTTAAATCTTTTTACATTTTTTCTTTCCAAGTTTGATAAAATTTGCAGACAAAGACAAAAAGTTTCCAAGTTTGAACACTACTCTGGTTCTTTTACTTCAACTAAATAAGACGACAGTGGCTTGTTATTTACGTGGTTAGATTTATAGACCACGACGGTTCGTCAGTCACCCTAGCGTCGTGTGAAAGTGTTCTTCGTTGTTTTTTAAAATGATATCCTTTTTTTGTTTTTGATTTTTAAGGATATATTCATCGCATGTTTGATTTCTCTGAACAATGGTTTTTGTTTCGAAAATCTTTTTAATTATTTTTCTACTGAAAATATTTTACGTTGTTCCGAATTTGTTTTTATGGTATAGACGACGGTATATTAATATTTACGTCGTTTTATTTTCAATACCACGGCGATTTTTATTATTAACGTCGTTGTAATATTTAATACTCTGTTTTTGATTATATCATAAGACGTCGGTTGTTTATTATTGACGTCGTCGTAATATTTTATCACGTCGGTGATTAATTACCGTCGTGTAAATTTATTATTACGTCGGTTGTTTTGTTCTTACGTCGTTTGAAATATTATAATACGTCGTAGTTTATAAATAATCGTCGTGGTTTTTCTTAATTTCACTGATATATTTTCACTTGCAGGTTTAATTTGTCTGTAACCATGGTTTCTCAATCCCAAAGTAAGGTGTCTGGCTTGAAAAAAAATGAATCCTCGAAGAAGGAGCATAGAGTTGTAAATCCTCAAACCAAGTCCTCGAAGAAGATGAAGTTTGTTTCATCTTCTGAGACAGAACCAGTCAGCACAGCAACTATTTCTGAGGAGCCAAAGTCAGGTCGGGGTATGAGCACAATGCCCCGTGTTGTGCAGAGAAAAATTCAGAAAATCAAGCCTGTTGTTGAGTACAATGAAGAAGGGAAACCATATGGCCGTGCACATAATGAGATGCAGTCCTACATTGGTGTGTTGGCACGCTCCAGAGTCCCACTTGTGGACAAGAAATGGGTTCAAATATCCAAGGATATAAAAGAGCAGATTTGGGAAGCCGTTGACATGGCTTTTGTGGTTGGTAAAGGGGGCAAGCAAATGGTGCTATCTTCTGCCGCCAAGAAATGGAAGGATTTCAAGTCTACACTAACGAGGTTTCATATCCTTCCATTCATCAAGGAGCAGGATAGATTAAGGCAGCCCCTTGAAACATACAAATTCATAGAGAAAGCTCAATGGGATGCCTTTGTTGCTTCAAGGTTATTTGAAAAATTTGAGGCTGTGCATGAAGAACAATCACAGAGGAGGGAGAAACTCGAGTACAATCATCGATTGTCTCGGAAAGGATATGTTGGTTTTAAGGAGGACTTGAAGGAAATCATGCCTGGGGTAGATATTGATCGATCTACCTTATGGAAAAAAGCAAGAGAAGACAAACATGGTAACATCCCGGATCCAAAGACTGCAGAGAAAGCAAAATTAATTGTAAGCCTACTCACTCTGTTTTAAAAATTTTATTACGTCTGCTGTTATATTTTTACGTCATGTGAAAAGTTTTACTACGTCGAAATATTTTAAAACGCGTCGTTAAAGGTCTGAATCTGGAATCCATGCTCTGTTTTTTGTAATTATATCATAAGACGTCGATGGTTTATTATTGACGTCGTGTTAATAAATTAATAACGTCGGTATTTAGTTAGCGTCGTCTGAAATATTATATTACGTCGATTGTTATGTTATTCAGTCGTGTGAAATATTATATTACGTCGATTTTTTATAAATAACCGTCGTTTGTTTCCTTATTCTGACTTTTTATTATGTCTTTTTGTTAGGATGATTTGCAAAAGCAAGTCTCTGAAGGCACTCTTTCTCTGTCAGGAACCAATGATGTTTTGACAATGGCTTTGGGTCCCGAGCATCCAGGAAGAGTTAGAGGGGTAGGGGCTGGGGTTTCCCCTAAGCAATACTTCAATTTACCTAGACAACAGAAGGTAAGGTTTGCTGATCAATTGAAGGAAAGTGTAAGACTTGTCCTTCAAGAAGAGACTTTGAAAATGGAGGCTAGGACCAAGCAATTGGTAGAAGCTGAGAGGGAAAATTTGCTGAGTCAGCTTTCAAAACTCATCCCCAATTTTGATCCAAGCGCGCTGAAACTGAATACATTGTCCCAAATCCAAGGGCAAAGTCCCAAAAATCCAATGTCGGACAAAGCAAGCTGCTCTGGGGCACTTGATGTTAGAGCCCTACAATTTGAGGAGGATACTGCCAAGAATGGGGAAAAGCAGGAGGAAATGGTAACGTCTTTGAACTTTGAATTCTCTGTTTCTCTATTTATATTTACCGCCGTGTTAAAGTTATACCACGACGCTTTTTATTAAACCGTCGTTTGATGTTATTCAGACGTCTGTAATTATTTCATACCGTCTTCTGTTAATGTTTACCACGACGGTTTATTTATTTGTTTTAATTTTTCTACAAGGTCATTTATATATTTCTTTATTTCTTAAAATAGAAATCCGGGGAAGTAGAAAAGAGAGTAGAAGGAAAGATACTTGAGATAGTTGAACAAGTAAATTCTCATAACTTGGCATTTTTCATTTTTTTTTAGATAAAGGAATTACCACGACGTTTATTATTTAACGTCGTTTAATGAATGTTACACGTCTGCAATTATTTAATTGAATGTTTAAATTGTTGTACAAGCTTACATACCGTCGTAGTATATGAAATACCACGACATTTATTATTTACCGTCGTTTGATTAAATATACACGTCAGTAATTCTTAAATACCGTCGTTTGTTATCATTACCACGACGGTTTAATTTAATTTTTTTACTTTTATTTTTGCCCTTTTTATACTATGTCTTATATATATTTCTTTATTTCTTATAACAGAAATCTGGGGATGGTGAAAAGATTGAAGAAAAGAAAGATGAAAAGGTAAATTCTCTAAACTTTGCCTTTTTCATTTGTTTTTCAATTTTCAGACGTCTATATTTTCTTTCAACCGTCGTTTGTTTTAAATTTCCACGCCATTTTTTATTTAGTTGAATGTTTAAATTGTTGTACAATCTTTCTTATATATATATCTCTTTATTTATTATAACAGCAATCCAGTGTTGGAGAAAAGCAAATTGAAAAGGTAAATTCATATTAATTATGAATTTTGCATTTGAATTAGACGTCGGTTTTATTTAAACGACGTAATAAAGTATTCATTACGACGGTATTTTTTTTCTCGTCGTTTAACTTAACTTCAGACGACGGTTTGTTATTTAAACCGTCGTATTTAATTATTTACCACATCACTTTATGTTGCTTTATTTCTTCAAACAGGATGCTGAAGTACCAGATTATTCAAAGCTGGAGTTGCCATCTTCTTTACAATCCCTTTGTAGTTATGTTGAATCGACACTAAAGCCTCAGGAGAAGGCTATGAGCTTTACAATTGAGAAGGAGGTGTTTGGCATAGAACGTAACACCTTCGTCTTGCATGAAGATATTACCCAATTTGCTGGCATGGAAGAAATTGGGGTTACTGTCGTTGCAGTATATATGAGGTTTGTCCTTATCAAATATTCATTTGACACTCTCCTTTATGTTTTAAAAAAAAAAACACTCATGGTTTCAATTCATATATTTAGGTGCCTATTTGATCATCTGAAAGCTGCAAATATGGTGAATATGGTTGGCTTTATCGACCCTGCTGCAGTTAGTGCCGACGCTGGTTCATTAACTGACAGATCACGTCTCGTAGCCAATCGACTTCAAAAAACAGATGGTGAACAGATTTTCCTGATGCCTTACAATCCAGGGTTAGTCTCCAAACAAAAAACAGGATTTTGTTTGTATGATGCTCTGCATATAAAACTATTTAACCTTTATATTTATTTTGTGCAGCCGTCATTGGGTCTTGATCATTGTGAGAGCAAAGAAGGAGACCGTCTATTTTCTGGATCCACTACCTGGAAATCGTGTTGTGGATGAGGACGGGAAAAATATAGTGAACTCTGCTCTAAAAATGTATAATACACACATAGGCAGAGTAGGCCGTAAAACACCTCTTTGGAAAACTCTGCCCGGCACTCCAAAGCAACCAAGCAGTGTAGAATGCGGGTATTATGTCATGCGCTTTATGAGAGACATCATAAAGGATACTTCCCTGGAATTTGAGAAGACGGTAAGAAGAGGAATTTTCAGATTCATTTTTATGTGGGTTTTTATATTATCAACGACGGTAAATTAAAAATACCGTCGTTGAATATATATACGACGTCGGTAAATGAATAATAGCGTCGTCTGTGAGATTAATCTTTGTTTATGGACTGCAGTTTGCCAAAGGAAAGGATCAAGCGCCATACCCCCAAGCTGCCATTGAAGAAGTTAGGAAAGAATGGGCAGAGTTTGTGTGTGTTCATATGGAATAGAGGAATTTTAGCATACTTAAACATTTTTATAAAATGTACAAATTTTGTTAGAATTAGACAAGTTTTTGTACAAAATTGGTTAGAATTAGCAAGTTTTTGTTGACGTCAACGTCCCTGTAAATTTGTTGAGGTTTTCATGTTGTGAAAAACCCAAGATCATGCTGAACCAAATTTGTTGAGGTTTTCATGTTGTGAAAAACCGTAGTTTCTTCAAAAAGACGTGTAGACACATAACAACGTCACAGTTTTTAAAAAGCGACGTAAAAGGTATTTCAAACGACGCTCTTGGTTCTATAGACGACGTTGTTTTCTTGATATTAGACGGCGAGAAGTTAAGAGTTTTGGTCGTGGAAAATGGTTTGTACGTCGTTTTATGTGTAAAAATGGCCATGGTTTAAAATTTAAACGACGTTTTGTTTTAAAATTAAGTCGTTTATAAATGTTTAAAACGTCGTTAATTTATTAACGACGATGTGGTTTGTGGGTTGTATTAATAATATTTTATTCCATTTAATTCAAATATTCATAATAAATTTAAAATAAATCCAAAAAATGCAACGTCAACTCCTATGAAGTCATTGCGATATTTTCTTCCCCCTTAAGCTTTAAAAAATTAAGTTTGAGTTATACAAATTTAAAATTACCACCAAAAAGAAAAATGTTTTCATGAGTCACAACATCACTTATACTTTAATGGTTTAGGGTTTAGGGTTTAGGGGGATAAAGGTTTATTTTTGGGGTTTAGGGTTTATGGTTAATATATATTAGGCCCTAAAACCATAAATCCTTTTCTATAATTATTTAAACATATATATATAATTTAGGGTTTATATTTTATGGTTTAGGGTTTATATTTTATGGTTTAGGGTTTAGGGTTTAGGGTATAGATGTCATATTTAACGACGGTTTTATTGTTTTCCGTCGATGATTTACGAAGAGCGCATTTCTAAACCGTGGTTTCTTTAAAATGACGTTGTACACACATAACAACGTCATATTTTTCTAAAAAGCGACGTAAATTATTGTTAAAACGACGCTATTGGTTATATAGACGACGTTGTTTTCTTGACATTAGACGGCGATAGGTTAAGAGTTTAGGTCGTGGAAAATGGTTTGTACGTCGTTTTATTTGTAAAAATGGCCATGGTTTGAACTGTAAACGACATTTGTTATTAAAATTAAGTCGTTTATATTAGTTAAAACGTCGTTAATTTATTAACAACGACGTGGTTTGTGGGTTTTATTAATAATATTTTATTCTATTTAATTCGAAATATTCATAATAAATTTAAAATAAATCCAAAAAATGCAACGTCAACTCCTATGAAGTCATTGCAATATTTTCTTCCCCCTTAAGCTTTAAAAAATTAAGTTTGAGTTATACAAATTTAAAATTACCACCACAACTCACTTATACTTTAATGGTTTAGGGTTTAGCGTTTAGGGTTTATATAAATTTAGAAAAGGGATTAGGGTTTAGGGTTTTATGGACGAGATATTTTAGGCCATAAAACCCTAATCTCTTTTGAAAAATTATTTTTAAAAACAATATATATAATTTAGGTTTTATTTATTAGGGTTTAGGGCATATTTCTTTAGACATTTTAACGACGGTAGTTTGGTTTTGCGTCGTAAGTATATTTACAACGACGTCATTTTTAAAATAAGCGTCATGTTTAGGTTGAAATTTTAACGACGATTGTGTTTTTGTTTCCGTCGATGTTTTTTAAAAAGTGCGCTTTCTAAAAATTTCAGCTCGACCTAAAATTTTTAGATTTAAGGTGACTATCAGCTGGTCCAAACATGGCAGTGCCATTATATAGGAGTTATCTTATTAAAGGTGTTAAATTTAACATCAAGGCACAAGATGATGTGCGGACAGTTCAAAATAGTGGAGTTTATTTACTTGCACATACCATGCAAGTTGCTAGTGCCAAGGATAAAAACCCAATTATCTCAAATATGGGTTTTTATGGTGTCATTCAAGAAATTTGGGACCTTGACTACCAAAAGTTTACAATCCCAGTCTTTAGGTGTGATTGGATAGATAGTACTTCCGGCCTTGTAGTCGACAAACTTGGATTTACCCTTGTAGATTTGAGTAAAATTGGACATAGGAATGACCAATTTCTTTTGGCTTCTCAAGTCAAACAAGTATTTTTTGTTGACGACCCGATGCATCATGGTTGGTCGGTAGTGTTATCAGCGCCTAATAGAGAATATAATGATGATGTTATTGGTGATGATTGTTAGAAATGTGCCCTAAGAGCCAATACATTTGATGTAATCTCCTTAGAATACATTTCGTATATGATATATAAAGGGCAAACTTATTTTGTTATCTTTTACATCGTGTAAAGAAACAAATGTCCAAGGTATGCTAAATAAGAGATAAAGTAATCTAAAGAAGATTAGATTTGGGAGACCTTTAATCTCTAACTGTAGCATCTCAAAATGTTCCTAATCATAGGTTATCAAATGGGCCTTGATAAACCATCAAGATTAGCACATATTATGTATGCTCAATTGGGAGGATGGTTAGTCTCAAACCATTTGTGTAGTTGACACTAATACAAGTATGTGGGTGCTCATTAGTGAATGAGTACACTGAACGCGATCAATCGTAGTTCTCGTATGGAGTATTTATCTATATGTCAAACGAGAACTCATAGTTGCAATAATGCAAATTAGTCCTTAGACCTGAGGCATCATGGTTGTCCTGTGATGCGTTATTGATCTTTGATAGCTCTTAAAGGCAAGCCGTAAAAGATTTGTCTTAAGTGTTGTTGGGATCTCTTAATTCATCATAGGGGCATGTGAATGTACAATAAGGAATCTCTACTTTCGATAAAGAAGGAGAATGTTTCAAGATGTGATTTAGTAAATCTTTGGCCAAAGTATTTTGAGCTTGATTTAGAAAGTTGTTCTTAATCATGTTCTTTTGAATCACATGAGGTTGTAAATCATATTAGGGGTTTGACATAATCAATCCGTACCCTAATAATATGATTTGAAACATTGTATAAGAGAAGGACCGTATTGCATTGCAATTCCAACTGAATAGGTTCTTCATCTATTCTGGTTAGCTTGGGTAGCCTTGATATATTGCTAGATGTCACTCTTGGCTTGTGGAAGTCCTAGGATTGATTGTGATCGATCCAAATAAAGGAAGAATTAAAAAGGGGTTTTAATTCCAGTTGGTTAGAAAGAGTTCTTATATTTTCCCACTGCCTTGCTAATTAGAACCTAATGGATCGCACACCTTAAATGGTTAACTTTGAGTAATACAAATGAGAATGAGGAAATCAATTTGATTGATTTGATGTGGATGATTTACTACGTGTAAAAACGTATTTGGGCCTCGATAATAGTTAACGGGAAGCCCAAATGGTTGGGTATCAAGCCCAAGGGCTTAAGACACCTAAATATTATGGTTTAAGTGTCATAAGGCCCAATTTTGGAAGCCCAATGGGTTTTGGCCGAAAATGCTTAAGTAAGTATGTATGGGAATTGTTTCCATAAGCTCATTAACACACAAACACAATCCAACATCAACCAAAATGGGTTTGGAAGATCAAAGAGAGATAAAAGAGAGTTTTCAAGAGTGAAACACTTTCATCTTTCAATGTGGTTTAGATTGAAACCAATCTTGAGAATCTTGCACTAGCATCCAAGTATTCTCAAGATACTTCTTCTCATCTCAAGGTTCCATTGGTGTGGAGACTTAGAGGCCATATACTTTTGTGGCTCACATGGAGGAGAAAGATTAAGGAGCAAAGATCAAAGAGGAGATCAACAAAGAGGAAATCATCAAGAGAAGACCAAACACAAATTGGTTCATATAATTGCTTCAAGGGTAATTAGATCTTATCCTTTTCTCTTGAATTTTCATTTATGAAAAACATATCAATGTTCATGGCTTAAGATACTTGGAAGAAGTTTTGTTTTTGAATTTAAACAACCACCTTAGACTTCCGCTGCGATTAATTTGATTAAATGCATGTTTAATATTCAAATGAACTTTGGAAAAATGTTTTGAAATTTCCTACAATGATGTCTTAGGTGATGTGAGAATTGAGTGTGAGCCATTTACTAGAGGGATGCCAAATGTTGACACATTTGATGAACTAGTGGGTGAGTTTGGGAGTCAAAATATTCGAGATGGATATGAAGATATATGGATTGAATGATGCTCTTGTAATTTATGAAATTATTTATGCCCTAAACAGCACTACTGTATGACATTAATTTTGTAATAAATTGTAATGTGTTTTCTTCACTTTCATTATGCAGGTTTTGGACACAAAACAATCAGTACATAAAATACTGGTTCAGTATTATAAAACGACGGTCCTTATAAAACTGTGAAAAACAGACGTCTGTTGTCATAAAATTGTCAATAAAAAATGACGTTTTGGAGCATTCAACGACGGCATTGAATTTACCGACGTCTAAAAGCGAACAAAAAGTGAAAAAAGACGACGTTATTGTGAAACAGTTATTAACGATATCACGTCGGAGAAGGATAAAGAGCTGACATCTACAAATAACATGACTTTAGTACAATAATACCAACGTCTAAAAGGACAGATATCGAACCTGAACGTTACAAAAGACGACGTCTTGGATGGATTAGACGACTATTATTTTACTAAAGACGACGTATAAATAGAGAAACACAGCTGTCTTTTACATGATTACGACGTTGTGTATCACATACTACGTCGTTTATAGAAATAAATATGTCGTAAGTCATGAGCCTAACATATTTTCCATGTCGGTTATGTAAATATATAAGATGTAGTATATATTAATAACGTCGGAATTTATTTATTTAAAGACGTAGTATATATATACACACGACTGTGTTTGTATAAAATGATGTTGTTTTGTATACAGACGTCGGTTTTTTTGGTTCATTTTTCAGTATACAGACGTCGGTTTTTTTGGTTCATTTTTCAGTATACAGACGTCGGTTTTTTTGTAAACGATGTTGTTTGTTACAACAACGACGGTGATTTACCCTAACCGCTCTTTCCACATTAATATTAATGGAAAAACTGAAGTAACAATTCTATTGCACGACGGTTATATAAATATATTGGACGTCGTATGATTTAATAACATCATATTTTATTTATTTAAAGACGTATTGTTTTCTTTTACACGACGGTTGATGTATAAAATAGGTCGTCTATTCTTCTCCAGGATAATTTTTTGGATCATTTTTTAGTGTACAGACGTCGGTTTTTTTTTTGTAAATGACGTTGTTTGTTACAACAACGACGGCGATTTACCCTAACCGCTATTTCCACGTTAATATTAATGGAAAAAACGAAGTGGCAATACTATTGCACGACGGTTATATAAATATATTGGACGTCATATAGTTTAATAACGTCATATTTTATTTATTTAAAGACGTATTGTATTCTTTTACACGACGGATGTTGTATAAAATAGGTCGTTTATTCTTCTCCAGGACAATTTTTTGGTTCATTTTTTAGTGTACAAACGTCGGTTCTTTTATGTAAACGATGTGGTTTGTTACAACAACGACGGTGATTTACCCTAA